>BGZK01002212.1:0-72206 GCA_005406025.1 Eumeta japonica | reverse complement strand
CAATATGCATCCGTTGCGGCTCTACAGAATTCTGTATTACCTGTAGTCTGTCGGGCTTTGGAGCGGCGTGAGCAGAAAGCGGGCGCGGCATGTCATCACCGTACAATGCACATGGTACGTTTATTACGTCTAGATGGTTTACTTTTCTACCGAGCACGGCCCCGAGCCTTGCTTTCTAGCAGAAAGTGCAGATATTCTAACACGCTCGATATGATCTCGCGGAAGTGTGGATTTTATCGAGCGTGACTCCTAAGTTATTTGTGGTTCCGTTGCCACGGAATGATCGCATCCAACATTTTAAGATTGGGTGTTTTGTCGACAATGAGTCGACTCTAATCTTACCGCTTGAATTAGTATGGCTGCTGATTTGTCAGGGGTTTACTTCTATCCTCCACTTCCGGAACCATTGACTAGCTCGTCAATGGCCCTCTGGAGGGAGGAGGAATCGGGTGCTCCTATTCCTATTTCCGTAAAGAGCGCGCGCGGTATCGTCCGCGAATAGCAGTTGGACGCCAGACGACGACGGTCGCGGTACATCGTTTGTGTACGCGGGTACAGCAGAGAGAGGTGGAGCCTTGAGGCTCTGCTCGATAAGACGTCTTGTCGAGTGAGGAGTGCGCTCATGCCTAAATGTGAAATGTCTGTTTGCTACAAATAATTTTGAATAGTGATTATAAATCAGACCTGTGCCATACCCTATCAGAGGCCTTGGCTACATCAAAGAGACAGCTACGGTGCTACGTTCAGTTTCAAAGCCCTCGAGACATACTACTAAGCGGAGGACTTGCTGTGGACAAAATGGGCTGGGCAGAAAGCCGAACTGTTCATCTGATGAGCCTTTCTCCCTGAGGAGGTGATCGCTAAGGCGAGTTTTGAGAATTTTCCGAATAGTTTGCCCCAGACACTCAGGAGAGCTGATCGGTCTGTAGCTGGCACAGAGGAGGTCCTACGCGTGGTTTCCCCTGGCTTTAAGTGGTGATAAGTGGTAGTAAATGATTTCACTAGCGTTTGGACTTCGCTGAGTGAGACGGGGAGTGCCAGATCTGGGTTCGAGGAAGTTTTTGGAGAACCTCTTCCTCGATGCGACTGATATGAGCGATGTCGTGCGGGCGGTGAGGCAGTGAGTCTCTATAGAGTCTGCACTCACTATCTCCGCGTCGTCTATGGCCTCTGAATTATCAGGTTTTTGAGTGGGGTATAGGGGTATATCCCTCGGTTTTGAGCGCTTTGGTAGCTGCCCAAAACGCTTTGTGGGATGGTTTGATTTCCTCCATGAGGTCGCTCCAACTCTCATTTCGGAATTCCCGAACGCGAGCTTTCCGCGTTGGAGAGCTCGCGCTCTGGATCTGTACTCGGGGTGGGATATGCGCTCGCGCGGCCTCAAAGCTGCGTTTTGCTCTTATCAATTCGAGAATATCGGGCGGAAACTTCCGGCGATCCGAGGATGCCGGAACCTCCCGCTCGCTCTCCTCGACCACTGTCTGACGTGGTTGGTAAGAGCACCTATGGCAAGGTCAATCTCGTCTGTAGACGCGATGTCATTGGGAATGCTATTGAGGTTTGGAGTGTCGATTTTCTCAAGCGCGGTCGACACTCTTTCCAATTAGTAATTTTGCGGAGGGAATAGGCCTCCCGCCGTCGGGAGGTCCCATTTTAATATAACCGGTCGGTGGTCAGACGTGAGACCGTGTATTGTCTCAATACTATTGAAATTAAGTGCAACTCCTTTAGTGAGTGCGATATCTATCGTCGAGGGTCTATGTGTGACGACATGGGAAAACATGTCGACGTAGAGACGCGATGATTCCGAAGTCTAGTCTGTCCTCGAGTTCGTCGAGTTTAATTCCGTTATAATTGTTAGATGGGCAGCCCCATCTTATGTTTTACAATTGAAATCACCGAAGAGGATGACGGCATCCCCTAAGGCAAAGAGGGCTCTTAGGTCGCGCCGGAGCAACCGTTTTGGAGACGGGAGATAGACCGAGACTATGACGAGTGCTATGGCCCGTCATAGCGAGTCTACAACCCGTGCTTCCATATTTGTAAGTGGAGGAATATTAAGGGCCGCAATGTAGGGAGCGTCTGTAGTACAGAGCGGTACCCCTTACTACTGTATGTCCTGTCCGTTCGTAGTTGGACATAGCCTGCGATGCTGCAGGCTTTAGGCCTATTCGGTTTAAGATATGTTTCTTGTACGAGAGCGATATCGATGCTGTTCTCCGACATACATTTTTTAACTCTAAAACGTTCGAAGTTAGACCGCAAGCGTTAAATGATAATAATCTAATGTTTTTGGTTTGAGGCGCCCAACTGGGGAGGAAAGCTACTACACCCGGGTGCAGACATTTATATAGACTCTAATTTAACCATCAGGTGATGGTATCTGACGAGAACCATGAGTTTCTCTTCGACGTTACTGCACGCTCCGAAATCGGGCGAATTCCGAAATCTCTGAGCTCTTAACGGCGCGAAGGATGGACATCACCGTTTGGATGTCGTCTCCAAACGATGTGGTGCCCGCGGTCGCGGAAGCGGGGACGACACGGGTGGCTCGCGGCGGAAGCTCTCAGACGGTCCCGGAGCGGCCCTCGGTGGCAGCGTGGGCTTTGGTTTACCCACGGGTTGGAGACAGGGCGAGGCGGCAGCCGGGGGTTGGTTTCCGCAAGATCGGGGAAGTTAATTATATCGAGGTGGAGCTACGGGCCTACTTTAGGCCTATTGGGATTAGGCCTATTATAAGAAATAAATTTAGGGGCTTTCGGACATCCCTATAGTTGGCCGTATGCTGCTGGAACAATTCACGCAGGAGGGTTTCTCTCCTGACTCACGAGTACGCGGGCACTCTCTGGTCCAATGTGGGACCAAACATTTCACGCAGCGCGGGTCCGCATGACAGTTGGCGGCCGCGTGGCCACAACTGGCAGCGGTGGCACTGGACCTCCTTTCTTGTGCGGGGCCTCTACTCGGATACCCGAGAGGCCACACACCATGTTCAGATTATTGAATATATTCTTGGCTTCCTCGGTCCTGGGAAGGACGGCGAGAACTAGCCATAATGGTGAGCCGTCTCTGCGGCAAAGTCTGTGCACAGGGACAATGGCAGAGGTCGGCTTGGATTTCGTCTACCGGGAAGTCGGTAGGAATGCCGCGGATAACGGCCTTTAGTTTACGCTCCTCCTCGAGGGCGTAAGTGAAATGGACTTTGAAGTCCACGAGATATTGTTGAGACTGCGGAAAGTCTCAACGTCTGGGCAGTGAATTTTAATGCCGTCGTCGGCGGTGCGGACGGCTTTACGGTTTATCCGCAGACGGGTGCAGTCTGCGGATATTTGAGGAAGTTAGCGCCTTTGCGCAAAAATGGTGGAGGCAGTTTAGGCCTGGAGGTGCGGTGGGCAGCGCACGTCCCGTTTGGCGGTCACCGCCTGCGTGGAAGCGGGACTGGATTTCGGGTTGACTCAACCGAGGCGGTACTCGTAGTCTGAGTCTGTTGGACCGCAGCGGGGAGGGCTTTGCATCGTTTGCACGGGATGTGGGCGCCGATGATGGGTCTATGTCCATCTCCGGCTGGTCGCGAGCCACCTTCGCTTTTTTTAGCGCTTTTCTTAGCGCTCGTTTATTTTTACCCTCTACAAGGGTAAATGAGGTGTTACTGTTTTCGGACTCGCTGTCCGAACCGACGACTGTGCTGTCGGGAGCACGTCGCTCCTTCGTCGGACGATGAGCTCGCCTGGCGTTTATTTTATTCGTCTTCATTGGTGATGTTGCGCGGCTCGAGGCGCGGCTCGGACGGTCACTCTCGCGATTAGTTTTTACTACGTCCTGAGGCGCTTCGTATCCTATATCGGACAGCGCTTTGGTTGGGACCTGTTGTATGAATTCTAACGTGATGGGAGTTTTGGGGCCAGACCCTCCCTTGGGGGAGCAGGGGAATCTTGGTCCATGGTAGGCTAATTTTAAATTCAATATATTATTATTTATGTTTTGCGTTGTATAGCGTTAATACAGGTGTATTAATGCTAACGGTATATATACTTGAGTGATACCGTGCGCGTTTGATCGTACAGTTGCCGGTTGTTGCGCAGGTGTCTAATTAGCCGTCTATTGTTCGTCGGGGCGAACAATAGACGACGGAGTCGGCCGGCCGAATTCTCGGAGCTCGACGGGCAGGTATGCGAACACACAATGGGATGCTCAGCTATGTTTGCGCGGTATGTCGTCTAGTAAGTCTTTTTTAATATTGAGGTTTTTAAATTCGAAATAAGGGGCGCGCGGGTTTTGACCTAGCGGCCCTAACAGCTCCGTATCCGAGCTAGGTCTGCTATAGACCTAGCAAGCGGGGTACGGAGGATGGAGTGAGGGATTATGGAGGGTGGGCGGGCGACACCTGGTATCGGCGAGGAGCACCCTCAAGGCCGGTGGTCCCAGGTCCGTCCGGGTTTGCCGTTCCCTGAAGGGGAAAGGCCAGCGCCGGGGCTCGCTGCAAATCGCCTCGTTGACACCGTTAGGTAGCCAGCGATTTGACCTTAAGGGTTTTCGAAAATGTCGCTTTTTGTGAAAGCTTTTAAAAGCTTTCAAAATTTCGCGTGTTAAAACCTGAAATAATAAATTATTATTAGTTGTGGGTGTGGCCGGCGGCGCCGCGGACTCTCGATCGGCAGGGCCGGGAGGGTCGCGGGGCGGCGATCTGCACAAAAGCGAATAGCTTAGTTAGAGCGCTGGGGCGGGCGCGGTAGCGTCCGTTCGGGGCGGGCGATCGAACTGAACAAGCCAATAGCCACAAAAGTACACTATCTGTGCATACTCCAACTAATTTTGACCGTGGCAAGCCAAAACTTGTGAATACCTTTTGAACTTCATTAAAAATGTCCTCTCCTTTAGTGGTTCCTTTTAGCGGCTGTAATGCAAGCAATTCCTTAGAAACAGTGAACTCCTTATCAACACTTCGAATAAATATAGCCAGTTGAGCTATGTCTGACAAATCGGTGCTCTCTTCTAATGCAATCATTTCTATACGTCGGACAACATTCCGTCTTGACAAACTAATGTTTTCAAATTCATTTTTCTCTTCACGACAAAATACTGCAAACTTTTAACATACACTACTTGATAAATTCTCTTTCGGCAAATGGTTTTAATGACTTTGCTAATTTAGAATTAACTATAAAACTAGCTTTCACAACATTATAAAGTTGTATTCTTCGTTTATGAAAGATTTGCTGCTGTTTTCCCAAATTTACGATAAGGTTCTACATTTTGTCTTTTCTTATTTGTCCTGTCAGTGCGTGCAGCATATGATTCTTAGTTGAGTAATGCCTCTTTATATTAAATTCTTTCCTCACTGAAATGGATTAATTACACAGCAAATAAATAGGCTTACCATTGTGCAAGATAAAAAGCATTTTGTTGAACTTGGTGAGCTCTCCATCTACTTTTCGTTTCTTACCACCAGACATCATTTTCGTTTACTTTTAGTTCGATAAACTTAATAAAAATATATAATTAAGAAGTACTCAAGATGTACACAAAGTCACAAAGCAAATTGACGGCACTAGCAGTTCACTAGGATATTGCTCCTCGAAGTTATCACCTCGGTAGCTCAAATAGAACTGAAATAAAGGTTGGGCCATCCACCGCTTATATAGGCAAAATGAGGTATGATCTATAAACGTCTAGTGTAGAACAATTGAAAACCAATGTTTTGTTGCACCGCCAGCGAAGCGGCGGCTATCAAAGGCTTTGATGTTTGCTGCCTCACTTTTGATGATCGCCGCCACTCGGTTGCTCGCTCATGATTCCGTGAGTTTAAGTCGTGTAATATTATTTTTATTATTAGGTTTTCAAAATGTCTCGCGGACTGGATCGAATCTTACAGCGGGCCGGATACGGACATGGGCCAGTTGTGTCCACATTACAGCATATGTGGAAAACAACAGTAGAAATTTACTGTGGTATTTGTGGTAAACTGCGTAAAATACTCAAAAACTTTGCTATACTACCAAAATAAAAAAAATAACTAACTGTTATTATTTCATTATTATATATTTTTAAAAAATTCTCCGTTGAAGTCTGTACAGTGTTTTATAGTTGTAGTCCAACTTTCAAAACATATTTTTCAGTCTACATAAAACATCTCTTTATACGCCTCAAATATATCGAATGCACTTATTTTCCTTTGAGTTGATTTTTTTATTGTAGGTAACAAAAAATTACACATTAACAAATCAGGACTGTAAGGAAAGTAACCTAAAAGTTTGACCAGTGTATTATTCATTTATTTTTCAAATTATTATTAATCAAAATATTATTTGAAACACCAAATGCGCGAATACTTTGTCGTGGTGAAGCGATAGTCCGCGGAGACCAGTGTGTCGGTTGCGTGTTGTCTACAACAGTAAAACCTTTAGACATACAATTGATAGCATACCATTCAGCGCTCCTTTTGTGTCATACTATTATCGACACCAGATAACTCGGCAAAAAAAAATCAGTTGCGATCAAGATTTAGCCTGTATACCTTGTTCGCTTCACATTAACAGGCATTTGGTTATTTTAAAACAATTTTACAGTGAATTTACACCTGCGTCGTTTTTAGATTATACTGATAAATTCATGATTCATCACCTGTAACAATATTGTAAATCCACTGATAGCGAACGAATCTGCTTTAAATTTGTTATTAGATCGAGGCACCATGCTACTCGAACCAGTTTCAAATTTTATATTCTGTGGTTTCCAGCGTAAAACTATTTTACGAAGACGATCCGTATAGAATTTCATATACACTTGTCGATTAAATTTGTAAAATACAAAATTACGATGACTTCATATATAATTCTCCTATACTCTTCAATTAATTTTTTTTTTATTTCCAGGACATTTACTTTTATAAAATCCATCAAAAGTTGGGCATATGCTTTTTGTCCGCCAAAGTTAATGGACCACGCTTACATTATTACATTTAACTATTATTAAACACTTCAGACTATTATTAAACACTTCAGAAAGGTTTCAGATTCAAAATCTATCCAACGATTCTAATGGTTGTAATAGACATTTGCAAAAGTATAAAATCATCGTTTTCGTTGACAACGTTTTCGTTGCAGCTCCATATTTTAGTGAGACAAAATTCTTAATTATATTTTATAAAAAATTGGATGGAAATTTGAATTTAGTATGTTGATATTTTTACTCTTAGTTGATGGAATTTTATAATTAAGACATAATTTGCCATTGTCTCTTTATTAAAAAATGTTTACAAAATGTTTTTCATGACCTGGTATAATCAATAAAATGGCCGTGTGATCCCTATATAACATTTGTGGAATTTTTGAAAGATAAATATAGGAATAGTCGCATCAGACAACTGTGTAATTAAAGAGATACCTATAGCGACTAAAGTAAAAAAGATGTGTTGTAACGATTTCAAGATATCGAAAAGAAAATATAAGGAGATTTACAAAACAAATCTATAGAGCGAATGTGTGTGATGCACGGGTCGGCAAGGGACATCTTATACAGACAGAACAGATGGCATATTAGGAAATGGAAATTTTAAACATTTTGTGTTTTTTTTTAAACACACAAGTCAACGAGGTTGCATGAAACGATTGATGAATCAATTCATATAAATGTGAAGATATGAGATATTTGCCTACCCGTATGTTATAAAAAAAATAAGTAAATAAAAACAACGAAAGCTACTGAAGACCTGTATTTATAATTTTGGAAGCATCTACGAATGCCAAGTTTATATGCACTCATTTAGTAGATAAAAATAAAACCACTATTATTAAATAAAGAATAATTATGTACATGCATGTCATTTTGTATGAAATGTCATAATAAGTAATTCAGATTCTGGTTTTCAAAATTTGATCAAATAATTAGGCCCTAATGACGAATACTAAGCTCCTCACATAAAAAAAAAAAGATTTGATTCCTTTCTCTGACTTATAACATAAATAAATTGTTGATATAGTCATAGAGTATAATGTACAGCCATATTATCATAGTATCATTTGTATATTATGATATTACCAAGTAATGTTGTTTATTTACACTTCTCGTTTTAAGTTTTATAATTTTGATGGTTAATATACAAGGCAGGTTGTCAATGTTACCATTTTAGTAGTTTTACCACTAAAACTAGTGGTTCAGGACCCCATGTTGGTGGGCGTTTGTTTTTGTTGGCTAGTGGATTTTTGGGGCAAGAAAAAAATATTATTTCCAAATTAAAATAGTACATTTGGTAACTTATCAATGATAATAATTTACTATAGATAAATTACTGCAATATTTATGCACTTATCAAATATAGTGTGAAATTTAAAATGACATACTGGAAGCACCGAATTTTTTGACAAATATCGATACTTATTAGTATGTTTAGATGACTCAGAGAATTTTACATTTTATTAATGATATTTTTATGTAACTGCTAATTTTTATTACGAGATAAAAAATACTTGTACTCTCTCCTTTTCATACCATACGTACATTTCCCGGTTTTTTTTTGTTTTAATTTTTTACTATTTTTTGACTCAATATGTCTATGTTTTCATTTTAATATGGGGTTATTTCCTCAATAGAGACCTATATGCCCTAACACAATCTATCGGTGTATAAAGTGATTAAAGTCGGGTATAAGTGAACGAAGTAACCGACTTCATTCATTTATTTACCAACAGATAGCAATGTTTAGATCAACGTCTTTTTTATCCAACTTTGTTTGACATTGTATATTTTTGTAGCTACTGTCTTTCTTCCATAAGTTGTTATAAAGTACAACTACGTTAGTCAATTTATTATTTCCATGCTTACTAATTTGTTGATGTGCTTCGCTAGATATGGCATAAGTTTTTCAAAAAAAAATAATAAGAGAAACATGGTTATTTATTTACTTCCGTATTTACTTTAAAGCTAATGTCACAACTTACGTTCTAATGAGTTACAAACTCAAGTGTTTTGTTTGTACACCACAGATTCAATAAAAATTTAGGCATTTTGAGCATTTTCAATCGTTAATTTGAATAGAACTCAAATACGCTAAGTACAGATATGATATTAATAAAATTAATTGTTTATTTTAAGTATCTATGGCAACTACTTCTTGCAAACGTTTGGAACATTTTTATTTTTACAAACGTTAATGCTTTTAACGATTTAAACAGTTGTATCTAAGTAGTTAAGAGCATTCACTTTGGACAAGAAAGTAGCGAGTTCTATCCGTAATCCTGACCGAGTAATTTAAATGCCAACCTTTATCGTTTATAATTTATTCATGCTTTTCATATCATCAACTTATTCTTGATTCAGTTTAAAATATTGATTCCGTATTTTTCTTTCAATTACCGAATATCTATTTGGGTAACGGAAAGAAAAATGTGGAACTTTTTACATAGGCGTATGCACGTATAACTTACGGCTGTATCAAGTATACAACCAACCAGGATTTTTTTTACAAAAGTATTTATTTCAAATAAAATTATAATTTAGTGGTTTCATATGATACTTTAAAAATGGTTTAGAAGTCTTTAAGTAGTGGGCTTGTACTTTATTGTGTTGGCAACACTGCAAGTTGTTTACCATAAAGTTGTCTTGTTGTAGGCTAAGTAGGCAACTTATAACCTGTTTTTAATGCAATAATTTTTAAATTGCATTAATAATATTTTTATTTCAAAGTTTAGAGAAGCTTATGCAAATAGCACTGTCTTTCAAAAGTATCTTTAAGCCGTAACCTAAAAATTAAACATTTTATACCCTATGCATTTTAAATAGTCGATAGGTCATTTATTGTGCTTTGTTACATAGTTATTGTTTAAAATTAAATTTTGGCTTTATAAAAATGCACAAGTTAAACATACTGTGTATTTTTTTGTTTTGTTACATCGGCGATTGTTTGGCAAAGAAATATTTAGATAATGACAAACCAGATTGGGCCAAAAAGGATATTAGAGATTTTTCAGATGCCGACATGGAACGGTAAAAAATATTGTTTTTAATTTACCTGTTCCCTCATTAATTACGATTATAAGTAATATAAAGTTTTGAAATTTATAACGTTGTAGCCTTTTTGACCAGTGGGAAGAAGATGAAGAACCTCTTCCAGAAGATGAATTGCCAGAATATTTACGGAAACGACCTTCAATCGATTTAACAAAACTTGACATGTCAAATCCAGAAGCAATGATTGAAGCAACAAAAAAAGGTCAAACTTTGATGATGTTTGTTTCTGTTGCAAACAAGCCTTCTAAAGCAAGGACAGAAGAATTAACCAAAATATGGCAATCCAGTCTATGGAGTAATCACATTCAAGCTGAAAGGTTGAACTTTTAAACATTTTTTTGTGGCAGCATTTTGTCACCTACCTACATAGGGTCACACACTTCTTAAATTTTTATTATTTCAATTTGAAAAACTTGGAACAAAACCCTCTTATGCGCGACAGTGCTTCTTAGGATTAGTCAACGATTATTGTTTCCAATGTCATGACAATATCCAAGATTCTCACTTGCATAACAAGTGATATAATGTAGACTTAGTTAAAAGCTCACTGGTAAGTTCTTTTATGCTCAAAAATTTGGCTTCGAATTTCAATTTCGACATGCTTTTAATGACCATGTGGCTGTAATTTAATAATGAATGACTACATAAAAGATGAAATCTTTCACAGATCATCTATTGTACATTTGTTGACAAAAGTACCTGTTCAATGAACCGCTACAATTACAATTATAACTTAATGACACATTTCCTAATCCAGAAAATCCAACTTAATGTTTGCAATAGTTTTCTAAACATAATTTGTTAATTAGGAAATTTTTAAGGTCACATTTTCTATCAAAATACTGCATCAAAGCATATCATTGTTTCTATCAAACACTATGACAACATATTTACATTCATTCTTATATCTCTTTTGAAAGAAACATTAACCGATAGTACAATGGTTACTTGATAATTGGTATCCATTCTTCATCTATATTAATATTAATGCAAGCACTGAAACCTCTGTAAGCTAAATTTAATAGCTGGTTGTGTCAGATGACATGGGTTAAATGGAAAGTTTCTAGAAAATGAAAAACTGAGCAAACTAGTGAGTTATTTTTACTATTATTGTTTTTCTGAATAGTGTCTCTTGAGATCAAGACATTTTTGCATTCAATGGAACCACTGAGTGAAACACTGCCCACTCGCACAGAGGGTCATTTCAAGGAGTTTAAGGTTGTTTTGTTTCTACTGAACCACTGCTTCTTCAGTGTCCGTAAACCGCTTTCTTCATAGTTTTTTCTTTATTTTAGAATGTAATTAAAAATTGTATGGTGCAAGGTTGGGGCTGTAAGGTGGGTGAGCCAGTATTTCTATACCTGACAATCCGAAGTTTTTCTTGAACTTATTCCAAAGCAAGAGGCTAGCAATTGTTGTGTACCAGTCTGCAGTTAATGTTTTTTTATCTTCTAAAACAATTGTTGTAGAATGACCTGTTATCCTGAAGAAAGATGCCACTATCTTTTTTCTGATTTTATATAACCTCGTTTTACTTTAGTAGGCAACTCCTTAAAAGGAAACGCCAACTGAGCAGATTATCTTTTAATTTTGGAATCTTAACAGTAAATCCAGCTTTTGCCACATGTAACCATATCCACACAGCATTTGAGTCACCACCAGCAAATCACATTTTGCAGCACCAATTAACATGAAGGAGTTTTTGAATGTTGGTCAAATTATGAGGTATCTACCATGTACAAAGCTTCCTGACCACTAAATATACATGAAAGATTTTGTTCACTTAACTTGTATCTATACCTAAGCTTATCCGAATCTGCTGTTAGGTCACTCTTTTGTCCGTCTCTATCATAAGCTGCATAGCATTGATGTCTTCGGTTATCGCCAGAGAATATCCCTCACACAGATTGTCCATCAGATTAATGCGACCACTTTTCAAACTATTTAAACCAGTTACAAATAAATAGTGCCAAGAGATGGAATTCGTCATGAAAAGCCAACTGAAATTTGTTATAACTTGTTGGTTAAAATAGCAACGAAATTCATAGAAACTCATTGCATGAAAATTTTCTTGCATTAAACTCATGTTTATGTTAGACAGTTTTCTTTTTGCCAATTTGTAAAAACAAATGACAGATAAGTACAATAAACATAATAAGGTTTTACTGTTTTAGTTTCCAAGTGGTCAAGTCTAAAAATTTTAAATGTGACCTACATATGATCAGTATAGTTGAGGCATATCCTCCCATATTTTTATTGCTCATTGAACATTTAAACACTAGCTGGTCTGGTGTGGGGTGCTTAAGACTATTATCATCAATGTGATGAAGAACCTATGAGGTGCAGAACAAGTGTTTTAGTAATTGAATTATAGAAGGGGAAAGCTTCAAAATCATACGAACAATGGGATTCATACATTTTGTTTTAACATCTTGTATTGTTTTAAAATAACTCTATCATGGGTTTGAAAATTGCGACAGGATAAAAAGTAAACTTATAGAAAAGCAGAAAGTATATACTCAGCAACATTATTTATAAACTCACACCTATTCTCTAGAAAGGTAGGCAAAGAACACAGATTTCTATATACAATCTTTGCACACCTATCTCTCTTGTTTTACTTACATTGAACCATCTTTTCATGCAGGCTCGTCGGATTTAGGTGCTTAAAATTTGGCCTTTTTCTATAATAATTTGGCATTTCTATAATAATTCCCTAGTATCAGTTGACACACCTAAAGGAAAAATGTAACTTACCGATTTTAATTAAAATTTGACAAATTGTTTATATGTTGCTTATAAAATTTTTAGTTTTCCTATACTATTTATGTTTCTACTTTTTGGTGGAAATCTTTATAATCCTTCCATTCTATATATCCATCCATAACTCCTGCTCCTTGATTGGTCTGGACATATCTGGGGCATAAGTGCCTAAAATAAAAATCCACGTCAATCTAAGACCTAAAGCCAATGGTGCCTTAGATTCACACTTTTGTAACCATTTACAAAAAATAAAATTTTTGTTAGAATGAATCCAGCAACGTCTTTGGATCTGATTAACATCAGACCAATAAGTATCAAAAGATCTGTCTGATGACCTTGTAACCTTTCTTTTTAATTTGTATCACACATAGAATAGTTCTCTATTTCAATAAGCAGATATCATCAATTTTATCATCCATCAGAATTGAGAACTATACTTTAGATGATCTTTAAGCTTGTAATAAATATTATAGTATGTTGCCCATCAGTCACCTGAATTAGAAATATGTTGACTTTGATATTTAAGTCTGTGTCAAGAGCCACTAAATTGATTTAATAAATTCACTATTTGATGTGGACCCTTTAAATACTAGTGTATTATAATAGTAAAATTGTATATGTACTATAAGGTAGAGAAATGGTTTACTGCAAATAACTTACTTCTTAATGAAATGAAAACAAAATGTATAAGATTCTCACTTCCAAATGTGAGACATGGATCCGAAACCATTTCAGTATGCAACAAAGAATTGGAGTTTGTTAATTCTACAGTGTTCCTAGGAATTACTTTAGATGACAGGCTTCAATGGGGTCCACATATAAGTAAGTTGGCGAAAAGGCTTAGCTCTGCCGCTTATGCTGTCAAAAATGAGAAATTTATCGGACGCTAAAACTGCCAGATTGGTTTATTTTAGCTGTTTCCATAGTCTGATGTCGTATGGTATCTTGCTCTGGGGAAACGCCGCGGATATTCGGAAAATTTTCGTGCAGAAGCGGGCCGTTCGCGCAATTTACAAGCTCAGACCTCGTGCGTCCTTAGAAATAAGTTTAGGAAATTGGAATTTTAACCCTGGCATCTCAATTCATTTATGAAAATTTATTATATGTAAAAAAATTTAGAAATGTTTAAAAGAAATAGTAGTCGACATAATCTCAATACCAGAAATAAAAATAAACTGAATTCACATGTTAGTCAACTAAGTAGTCTCAAATTCATTCAGAGGGCTCTGTGTGCCTATTCAATAAGGTTCCTGTAGATATACAAGATTTACCCCTACATAAATTTAAGAGTGTTATTAAACAATCACTCAGTAAAAAGGGTACTATGCTATTTCTGAATATGTAGAAGACAAAAATCAATGGGCATAAGCCTTCGACCTCTTACCTGGCTGTGTCATTCCTAATGATTCCAGATTTGTTTTGGTTATGTATGTGTAAATTAGAAAAGAGCTACCCTTAAGTTTCTTGCTCGTTCTTCTTGAGGGAAAACTGCCTTCAGAACGAGCAGTAAAGTGTAAATTCAAAAAATATGACATATTTCAAGTTTTATTTTGTAACCTATGAAATAAAGATATTTTGAATTGAATTTCTAAGCGCTCTTACATTAATTATTTTTTTTCAGATATCTAATAGACGATGACAGGGCTATATTTATGTTCAAAGATGGTTCACAAGCTTGGACAGCGAAAAATTACCTAATTGAACAAGAGGAACTAAAGGAGGTCCAGTTAGAAAGTCAAACATACCCAGGCAATAAAGCTAATGTTAAAAATAATGCTGTACGCGATGAATTATAATAACTAAGAACTTTTCGTTTTAATGTCAAATTTCTTTAAAGATCTGTATTAAAAACATTGAGTCAATTGTCTAATGAGTCATTGCATTTTAAGTACCTTAAAAAACAAATAAATGCACTTTTCCACAAATATCAATCTAGTGAAATTTGTTATACTCGACCTTTTAGATTCAATGCACTAGTAAAACTGAAATGTAACAGCTCATATTTTCACTTATTAAATTGTATTCAAATTGATACTACTTGCATTTATCTGTTTTTAATAATTTCTTACAAACAACTCAAAGTCAAAAAACTTATATGATTCCAAAGGCTTATTCAATTAGACACAGAGATCAGGGAGTTGGTCTTCATTCCCAGATGAAGAAAATATAATGTACTTATTTTACAAATCAAAAACCCTTCCTTGAAACTGATATGATTGCCTCTGGGTATAGGCTTATGCAAGGCATTATGTGATATGCATGTGGCATATCACATAATGTATATATTTGTTATTAACTAAAATAAACACCTTATTTCATACAAACTGGTTTTTTTTTCATGTTTTTTAAATAATATATATTGTGTAATATTTTGGTGCACAAATCAACCACCTAAGTGATAATAGGGGTAGGCACATGATTAGTAAAGATTAAACATTGCATATATATTTGAAAAAATAATGTAAAATCAGATAATATTGCTAAGTGCAATTTCAATATATTGTGAAACTCTGGAAAATTTGTATATTCAAAGTCCATTTAAAATTGTAATATAGTTTCCCATTGTAGAAATTGATTGATGTGAAATAACTGTCATTAAAGCTAATTTATTCACAAAAATATATTGTGCCTTTTTTCATTGATGGAAACCTAAGCATAAAGTAAATAATAAACCGGTCTATCTAATTCTACAATACAATGCATGAAATACATTCACTCTGCCGCTGTGAAATTAGTCATGAAGCTTAGCAATGGTGTAAAACAGAAGCATGGAAGAGAAAAAAGAAGGGTCGAGGAGTATCGAACCTATACTTTACATTATTCATAGGCAAATCAGAGGGGTAGAATTTCGTGTGTTGTACTGTATGTAAAGATACAACATAATTGTTAGTAAATATTATATTATACTGTTACTCATAATTTGATAAAAATTAAAACTAAAGCATATATGGAAAAGTAATGAGACTCTTAGACGTCACATTAATAATAATAAACAACATAATATTGATAAATT
Source organism: Eumeta japonica (assembly GCA_005406025.1). Taxonomy (NCBI): domain Eukaryota; kingdom Metazoa; phylum Arthropoda; class Insecta; order Lepidoptera; family Psychidae; genus Eumeta; species Eumeta japonica. Next base: position 56,425 of record BGZK01002212.1, on the reverse strand, counting down.
TCAAATCAAAATATAAACTAAGAGCCAAAATAATTTTTATGCCTTCCTGAAAACTTTTTCAAATATTGTTTTTCATGTGTTGAATTTGAATTACAAAGGTCATGTGATAACTTGAAGACATAAAGCTAATGGCAAATCAAGTCTTCATTCAGTAATATTATATCTTAAAACTAATAACATCAATAAGCATCAGTGGCACGGAAATGTTCATCATTCATTGTTGTGTAAATATGACCTTCTCCACACATCCATTCCAAAATATTCCTGGAAAAAAGATTCATTGCTATATAAGTATGAAATTTGTTAGAAATACTTGTAGATATACCATACAATATTTACTCTAATTCCATCTGTGACATGTGATCCTTTAATGATGCATATATGTCTTGCTTGCTTATGCCATGTTCCGAAGTTGATGCACGTATCAAGTTAAAAACCATCATTTGACGAGGATTTAAACCATTTGAATACCCATTATTGTCCGTAATACCCACCATAGAATTAGCTGGAAGACCACTTCCAAGATTTGTGTTATTATTTATTACCTTCTCCTAGAATATTCAATAGAAAATTTTAAAATTAAAAAATGCTAAAAGCACCATACAAAACATGACAAAAAACCCACCTTCTTGGAGTCCATCTCCATTTTAATTTTATTGTTGATACATTGTAAATAATGGAATGTGATTGCATTTATGTCAGTAATAGGCATTATTCTAAATGCCATCAAAACTTTTTTACCTTTATTTGTTTTCACACTACCATACACTTGGATATAATCATTTATATTCACTTTTGGATTTGATTTGTCCTGAAAATAAACAACATGTAATATAGATTTTTTGTTAAGAATATAAGTAACCCGAAGAACACAAATGCTTACATCTTCTTCCATTGATTCTTGATCTAGCCATAAAACAGCTCTCATCCGTGCAGTTATATCTTGTATAATGTAGGTAATTTTGGTACTTTGAATTCGTATATTTCTGACTCTGGCTACTACACAAACTATTTGTATGTCTGTGCCCCAAATCGTTATTCCTTCATCACCGGAGTGTAAAGCTTGTCGAATAACTATTGGAGCAGTACGTGAAGTACGTCGACCCTATATAAATGGATTAAATAAATTAATAAAAAAAAGACTATATTTTGGGTGTAAAATTAAGAATATGTAAATACCGATTTTTGCCCTTGATTAGGAGTAGTTGGAGCACCAAACTGATTGGTTGAATTAAAAAAGCCTCCACCTGTCACAGATCGGTCTGGAAAATATAAAACACTTTCAAATATACTTTTTAATGTGGGCAAACTTATTAGTATAAACATTCAAATTTTTAAAAACTATTAGGTATATAAAATTTCTAGCCGCTGTACCGTTCCACATGTTGATCAAAATTGAAGGCTTTTTGTTCACTGTTTTAATTATTCGAATACAATTTTATTTTGTAGAATCCAAACGTGATAATTTACTGTTTAGGTTTTATTTAAAAAAAAAAACTAAATGCTTTTTGACGTTAGCACACCGCGGGAATTTTATGCCACAGAACAATAAATATACTAATGACAAAGACCAGTATACATTGCAGACACCGCTAATGACACAAAATAATCTTAGTTTATTGCTAAAAAGAAATAAATAAAAAAACACGTGTGACACTCGGGGACTGCCACGGTAAAGCTATTGCATAGTATTTTTATCAACTTATGCAATTATAATTATTTATTTATTTTATTTATGCAGTATTTTTTTTGAGGAGGTGCCTTAACGTCGAAACTCTAAACAAGCATGAGTCACCAGATTGAGGGGCGAAGAGGGGGATTACGCATGGGCAGTAACGCCGATACAACCAATGCCACCTAGAGGCGACTTGCTGAACTAAAGAAACAAGCATGATATTTCAAAAAAGTCATTAAAAGTTCTGTTATTCATCGATAGATGGTAAAAGTGAAAAGTATCACCGCTGTGCCGGTCGGAGTGAGGGGTGTTAGGTTATTTTCGTTACGGAATTTCTGGATTCGGTCTCCACGTTCAAGGCCCGCGATAGAAGCTATGCAATAGCTTAAAACAAATTTTTAAAAAAGTGTAAATCTCCAATGCATAAAATAAACTAAAAAGATGAAAACATGATGATGTAAAAATCATTCATTTAAATACGACAGTTACTCGCATTCCGAGCTATCACATTAATGTTTCCGTACTTTGTGACTCTTGTTCTATGTATCCCTCGCAGTCGTCTATACATGTCGTAGAAATGTAAAGACGCTTGTGACGGTCACAAATAACTTGTGTGATCATCGTTCGTACCACGGTTTTATAATGTAAAAGCCATTTCACTATAGACACAGAAAGTCTATGTACAACGCTCGAAACTCTGCCGCTGCGAATTTAGAGTCGCAGTGACGTAAAATTGGCACACAGGGTGAAGAAGGAAGGATCGGGGAGCGTGAAACATGCGCATTACATAATTCGCTGACAATTCAAAGCGGTAGAGTTTCGTGCGTTGTACTGTGATGTGTATATATATATTAGCCGTTACACACGTACTTTGTTGGGTGTAAATTAATATTTAAAAATTAGAAATATTTTTTTTATGATTCAAATATGTCTGCGGTTCAGCTCGCGTATACGTAAAACAAATTTCCGCCAATTCCGATCTCGATTCTAGACTAATTCTTGATGTCAATACGGTTTCACTATCGTTTGCAATCCCGTGTTACTATTTGATTTTAATTTCCCTACAAAACACCAAGATTCCTTTTCACATTGAGCAAACTCTATCTATATAAATTTTTATAGGATATTTTATGTCATACAATTTTTTTGATATTTGTACTAAAGCTAGTTCATTTAATAATTTAAGTATACCACTTTAGTGACTTTGTCGCTAGAAAGACAGATTTGGTTTATGTATAAGCAAAAAAAAAAGTGTATGTCAGACATACGATGTGAAGTGAAACTTGTTTGGCAAAAGATGCAGGAATAGAGTTTGGGTTAAAAAAATAAATTACTGTATTAATAATTCATGTTCACAAGATTCTTTTCATGACCTACTCTTATTAAAAACGAAAATCAAAATAAGAACACAATTTAATTACTAACCCGAGACAATGTTTGTTGATTGTTTTTATTACGATGACCTATCGTACATTCCGCCTCTTTCACACGCACGTAACCTTTTTTTTCCACGTGGGCAAGAGAAAGTAGATTTTTGTCATTATTCTCTATTTGAGATGAAATAATGCCACCATACAAAGATAAACCCATCGTCATCAGCGACAAAATGAGTAGCAGGCATTGGGATCGATTTTAATAAAAAAATGTTGCGTAAAAGACTGCAGTAATGTTTAATTAAATTTTAATTATCAATTTCTCGTTGACTTGTGGTGCACGGTGTTTACTTAACTGTTAGAAACCATTGATATAATCGTTAGTTTCGCTACTGTATTCCATTTATTACATGTATTTATATGCATTCTTCATGTTTACAATGAATAATAATCGTATGTATCTAAAATGGTCACGATCAGAGCGGACCCAACCGTATCACCCGACCATGTAACTCGAGTATTTCACTGTGACGTCATAGCACGAAATCTCTAACATGCTTAAGAAAGTTTCACTTCAAAAGTATTTGATAACAATTATTATTTAGGAACTGGTCTAACCACTTTTACGGCGTGTTGCACCAAAAGTGAAAATGTAAAATATAAAATTAATCCCTAAGATTTGACAAATATAATCAACAATCTATTAAATCTTACAGATTAAGTTTCGAATTATATTATTACTTTTGATGCAAGTCACCGATAGTGTAAAAATTGAAACACTTTTAAACAATAAATACATTAGAAGAAACTTGTGTCAACTTGTCGTCTTTTGTTATTAATTCAATTGCACATTTATATTTTATATTTTTGGCAAATTATTAATGGTCTTCGCATACCCCCTACCCATTTAGGTTGCCGTTGGCTTTTTTTCTTAGAATGCAATTCGGGTTCTATATCTGATAAAATCAGGTACAACGACTATAAAGTGATTTTTGATATTGGTGTTAGTGACTTAGATTTATTGGTATTGGCTACACTTTTGTACCACAGAACAATAATATACTATAACGTACAATATGTGTATTTGAACTAACACTTCAGTAGGATTTAAATTTATAGCGAGTTGTGCTAGCTTTTATCTTAAAAAGTGAAGAGTAGATCAAGTTTTATAATTTTTGACCATATTCCAATATGGGATGTAGTGTTTTTCATGTAGGCAAATATTATGTCTCTTTCAAACGCGGCGTTGAAGATTTCAAAAAAGATATTACAATAACTATAAATAAAGTATTTGAAAGTAATAGTCTGGTAACGTAATTTTATTATTAAAATGTTACTGTTTGATGATTTGTTGTAAAAAAGTAACGAAAACTTAATTGTGTGTTTCCAAGTTTCATTTGAAAATCATTTTACTATTGTACCATTTGTAACGTGTTTTTACAGAGAATATTACTGTCAGATGAAGACGATCCTATGTTTCTATTTACTTTGAATATTACAAAGTCTGATTATGAAGATTTGAAAAAACAGCAAGGCTTATTGATTGACTTTGATAACTTTTCATCTCAGTTTGTTCGACTTTTGCAATAGTGTGCAGCAAACAATATGTAAAAATATTTTTATTTACCTATTAAAGTAGGAGTTACTTTGTGCTTATGTTTGAAAGTTAATTGTATTTTTACAAAACACCTTTTGTAGGTTTTTGATCATGGAACAAAAGAATCCATTGCAGTATTGTTTTGAAATAGTTGAGCATAATGAATTCAAGCGACTGATTCATTTATCTCTAAAAACAGGGCCAGCTTCTGATGCTGATATAAAACGTCATATGGCGAATACTATTGTTTCTTATAAGGTGAGTTACTAAAAATTTAGTACAATGCAATTATAAGAAGATGGTATTTATCATAGTTTTGATAGTGTAAGCCACAAAATTATTGCAAAATATGTTTTGGACTTAAAGGCAAATTCTCAAATAATGTCTTACATGGTGTATACGATTTAAAAATAATGTAGTTCTGAAAATGGTCCTTTAATATTAAATTATAATATCTGAAATTCTTTTGATGTAGGTGTGATAATATGATCTCTGTACTATGTTTAATTTTTAGTTGACAAATATTAGTACTCATTGAAGAAAGTAGTTGTAACAGACAGATAAACAGAAGTTTCTCTGTAAGGGTTTCAAGTTGCGCTTTTATATGCAAATCTTAAATAAGATTGCAACATTGTTAATTAAACAAACAATTCATTAGTATTCACACTTTATCAAATATAGAGTTGAGGGCTATCTAATGTAATTAACAGATTGTGCATTGTAAATATTTTTAAAATAAAATATAGGAATATTATAATTATTACAATGATTTAACTGCCCTTAAAATAAGATAAATTTGCTTGAATAGAGTGAAGGGTGGCATGTAGTTTTTTATTTCATACTGTGTTTTTGTTTAAACACTCCTTATGCCCTGGTGGATGTGACAGCATTTTCTTGAGGATGTGCATAGTTGGCATAATATGTATGTAGAAATAACAATATAACTTATTAGCGGACTAAGATAAATAAATAATTAATATTAGCTTTAGGTGTTCGATATCTGAAATCCTCTCAAATCAATGTTCAATAATTTGGATAGGAATTCATAGTGGAAGAACATATTCGAGGGTCAGTGGTGGGTTGCATGCTGCTTGTTAATGCTTGATAAGCGAAACTGTATATAGTGCCTTTTAATAATGACCGATTTAGTGTTCCATTAATAGGGTTTGATCTGGAGAGCTAAACGCCGAGTCTGCAAATTCAATTTTCACTTATCCAATTTTTATTTCACTTACAGACCCACCATTTAATTTTTGATATATGCAATAGAATAATTATCACAGTGCTACAAGTCTGATTGATTTATCTATTAATATTTCAAATTGTGTTGTTATATTGACAGGAAGCATTAAATGCATTAAAAAAAATCATCATCCAATAATGAAGTTCTTTGGAATGACAAGCGTACGCATTTAGAACATAAGATACGTGATTTATCACTTGCACTCACTAAAATGGAAGAAGAGAAGTCGAGAAAGGAAGTGGAATTTCAAGAAGCTTTGAGAAGAGAAACGGATAGACTCAAAGATGTTAGTTCTTAAATATTTCATAAGTTTATGTAAATATCTAAATACTGATTTGTGTGGCTTGAAAGTTCGCCACAATACCTTTGAATTACATAATATCAGAATATTGTTTCAATCTAATGTAGCAAACGATGATGTGCAAGTAAACATGTGCAGCATCATATTCAAGAGCTGTACAGGTTCGTAGTTTCTATTGTACCTGTGCTGTGTTTAATTTTTCATTTTATTTTTCAGGAGCATTTGCAATTCCAAAAAAATAATGAACTTACATCAAAGTCACAAATAAGTATGATGCAAGAGAAGATTAATAAAAAAGACAGACAAATTGAAGAGATCAATACTCAGGCTAGACAACTCAAGGAAAATATATCTTTGCTTGAGAATCAGTTAAGGTGACAATTTTATAATAATGTGATTGCTATTGTATACAAAAAATTAATAAATATTAGAAAAAATGATATCTATTTATCACTGTTACTTTATACAATGTTGGGCGCTGCTAACAAACATCACCATTAAAATGATAACAAACAAGACTGATGGCTTAATGTGTTATCTAAGGCATGAAGCGAGTGGTTTGATTTAAGCTAAAAGCTCATTGATCAATCCACTTGTGGTCAGGATCAAACTAACTGGCTTCTGGTTTGAAGCTAACATATTTAATCACTGAGCCATCACTGTATATCATAAGAGTATATAAAGCATATAAAATATAAAGCTCTCTATTTGAACAAGACTTGGTGTACAGTGGGTGTTCTTTCTGTATTGTAAGATATTTTTAAAGTAGAAAAACTATGGGAACATGAAAGTAGTGTAAATTAACTTTAAATATATTTCTAATGTGAGTCAAACTGATAATACTTAGAAAATCAAAAACTGAGAAAACTAGCAAGTTATTTTTACTATTATTGTTTTTCAAAATTGTATATGTTGAGATCAATGAATTGTTGCATTCAATGGAACCACTGAGAGAATCACTGCCTACTCGCACTTAGGGGTTGTTTTAACGGCCTTTTCCTATGGAGCATTGCTTCCTAAGCATCCGTAAACCACTTTCCTCAAAGAAGTTAATAAAAATTGCATGATGCAAGATCAGGGCTGTAAGGTGTGTGAGCTGGTATACCTAACGTCCTGAAATTATTAGTTCTTTTTCTAGCAGTATGTTGTGAGATGTTGTCATGATGAAGGAAAATCCTACTACGAGGTTATTTTTTCCAAACTTTAAAGACAAAAAGACAGTGACTGTCTTTTTATCTTCTAAAACATTGTTACATAATGACTGTCAATCTGAAGAAAGGCCACAATCTGTTTTCCAATGCTTCGACCTCGCTACTTTAATAGACATCTCCTGAGCTGACTGTCTTTTGATTTCGCGATCATAACAAAATTCAGCTTTGGTCACCTGTAACCATATCTTGCAAAGCATTTGAGTGACCATTGGTAAATCTTTGAATCATTTCGCAGCACCGATTAACACAATGGAGTTTTTCAGTCAAATTATGAGATATCCACCAAGTACAAAGCTTCCTGACTGTTAAATATGCAAGAGGGATTTTGTACACTTGCCTTATACTGATGCCTAAGCTTGTCCGAATCTGCTGTTAGGTCACTCTTATTGTTGTCACACTAATGTTGTTTTCATTTGTCGCCGTAGAAGGACGATCCTAACGCAGATCGTTAGTCCGTCCACATTTGAACAAGGGATGGAGCTTCATCATGAAAGGTCAACCTAGGCCTGTTATAACTTTCTTGTTGGTTTAAATGACAAGGAAATTCATAGACAATCATTGCACGAAAATTTTCTTGCATTAAATTGATGTGATGTTAGACAAATAATTTTATTTTTGCCGTCAATTTTTAAAAACAAACGACAGATGAATATAATATATACATATATAATAAGACTGGCAAAGAGTTTTATTTTCAAAATTTAAATACCTATGTTTTATTATTTTACACTTTTTAAGCGGTTAATTCTACAACCTTTAAGTGTGACTTACGTATTAGCTAGACATGTAACAATATGAAATTCAAGGGCTCAAGACAGATAAGACCACAATTTCAATTTCCAAACTAATTAGGCACTTACGTGGGTCATACTGAAAATTTATAGAATTGACCATTTTTAGTTAGAATAAAAAAAATAATTAAAGTTTTTGAAAATGTGACTCTTTGGAAGTAGATTATGTATCAGTTTGTTGCTTTGATAATTGTGTGTCGGTATTACAATAAATTGAAGTCAAGACAATATTCGCGCCATGATTTCTTACGATTTTTCTTGTGTCTTAAGTCAACAGGAAATTGGTCAGAGATTCAATTGATATTTAGTGATAAAGCTCCAATTTCGTAGCTCTGTATATTCCTGGTATGGTAAATTTCAGACATAGACATGATCATCTCTTTGTTGATTTTTGTTAAGGATGGCCGGCGACGGCATTTACCGAAACTTATATTGATACTGTACGATAACTAATTATAAAAAATATTATAAATATTTAAGTAAAAAACAAAATTATACTGCATTAAATATTAGTATGAGCCCATTTCAAAAGATATTGCATGTACATCTGAAGGTTTGGAAGTTTTGCCCTCAGTAGGTACCACAGGATTCCATAAGACCATAAAAAACTATAATATAAATTAAAAAACAATAAATATATCAGAAATATATGTGGTCTAATTAATAATAATATAAGGGCGGGCCTCGGCGGCAGTAGACGTCCGCAAACACTAGATGGAGCCCTGTTGATTATCTATGGATTCTATCTTAGCGGCGCCGAAGTAGGGGTTCAAAAACGACTCTTACGAAATTTGGAGCATACTTATTCCTCAATGAAGGATTTGAGCGTTCGTGGAAGTAAGCCTGAGGATTTCTGCTGGAACACTCAGTTGTTGACGCGACCGTTTATTTTCAACGCATATTGTTCAATCTATTACGTTCGCACGGGCGGCAAAACAACTCGATGCTTGTGTCCATATCGCTATAGCGGCGCTCGCATGACTTTTCACGGGCGAAACATAATGTCTTACTTGCACCACTTACTTCTTCAATACAATAGTGCTATTTCCAGAAAACATAGCTTCTATCTGCTTACCGTGACTGTTTTTACTATTCAGTGATAACAGACAACAAAATTCGGCGACTATGGGATTGGCATAAAGTTAATTAAAATTGCTACTTAATCTTATACATATATACTAGGAAATTTCTAATATTTCACCATATCTCTATTAATTTTCTGAATATATTGTGTCATGAGGACAAATTATTTTTAGTGAAAAGTCACAAAGGATGATGTTATTAGAAAAAGAAGTACAAAAATCACATATTGAAGCTGTCACAAGTAAAGCGAGAATTACAGCTTTAGAAAGGGACATATTAGACAAAGAAAAGATCATTCACCAAATCGAAATAAAGTGCAGTAGCTTAGAAAAGGTTATTAACATTACATTCATTTTCTTCTCAATATTACATTACATTCATTTTCTTCTGTGTATTAAAATTTTTTTTTTTAACAGACTTTATGTGAGAATTCCATTGAAATCAAAGATCTGAATAATACAATACACCATTTGAAGAAAGAAAAAGTAAGTATATAAATTTTTTATACTTAATATCATCTGTTATGATTTTTTCCATCATAACCATCAAATAATAAGTACTGTTTTAGGGCTTGGCACCCTATAATTCGTGGGTGCATGAAATCAATGTCACGATTTCAAATACTGATTGGTGTTTAAAATTGTATAGTAGAGTAAAAATGCAAAATATTTATATTATGGAATTATTATTATATAACTTCACTAAAGATGTTGATAATTTATTATCAAATAGTAATAAAAAAATATGTATATTTTTATATATTGTTAGGATGGTATAAAATAAGTAATATTTAAATTATCCTAATAATACTATAAAAAAGTATTTTTTTCAAGATGTGTGGTTGGATGTTTGTTATGCTTTCATATAAAAACTACTGGACGGATTTTGATACAAGTTCACGGTATGGTAAAGCTACAGACTATGTCTTGTGATGATGTATAAGCATACATTATCACAAGACACAGTCTGTAATTTATAAAGATACTAGCTTTTGCTCGCCGTTTCGCTTGCATTAACATAGTAAAGGCAGAATTTCCTATTATTTTAGATGTCTAGAGTTTAGAATGTATTATATACACACTTTCGAGTGCTGTATATAATACATTCTAAATAAGTTGATCTGTTCAAAAATTCTAGAAAGTTTTTTTTCCTTCCCTGCCTTACTCATATACTGATACATACACAATTAATGCAAAAACTGTCTGAATAGCGTAAATATCTGACTAAAACTCTATTTTCGAAAACGGGGTTAAAACAATGGTTTAGTAAATTTTGTGAGATTCTTTATTTTATAGATTAAAAATATTTTTCATTTAATATTTTTTGTCTGAATAAAAGCGAACATTATTTATGAAAGACTATTGTACATAACTGTAAATGAAATCAATACTGTTGATTGTACTGCATATGTTTGATTACCTTATTTTGTTTCCATAGGTCAGTCTAGAGGAAAGAGTAGCAATCAGTGAATCGTTGGCTAATAAAAATAATGAAGCAGCTCATGCAACTTCCGAACAATTATTGAAAGCAAATCAAATTATATCAAAGCTAAATACAGACCTCATAGAAATGAAAGAAAAGGTAATATGATTTTGTTTATTAAAAAAAAATAAGTATAATATATGTAACTTCAGATGATACATTATGGAGTCTCAATGAATAAATCATCTTTTAGAAGTAAGGTCTCCTTATATTTTATTATAGCATATTCGAGAGGGCAAACCAGCAAGTGAGCTGTTAAAGAGTAAATGGTCAACGTTGCCCATGGACACGCACAAACCCAGAGGAGTCATCTGTGCGTATCTGGCCTCTTGGGAGAGAATAGGATATTTAACAGAGTGGTGCGGAGGGGGGCACGGGTACACTCACCCACGAAACAACTGCGGAAGTTGTTACATCATGTCCATATTCTGTCAGATTATGGTATTCCACCAATCAAACTGGTCAATTTTTATGCTGCAGCTAAGTTTGCAACAGTATGGTTCTACGACAGTAAATTGACTAGCTTTCTACAAAAAAAAATTGTAAAACAGTTGACCCTGCAAGCTATTCCTGAAACTTTCCGCTATGATATCAATGTGTTTTTGGGCTCCTTGAGTTATACATTTTGTCTGAGTCATTGACCTCAAAATTTGAAACAAGTTTGGTCCTCCAGACCATCCCTAAAACTTCTTACTACTTTCGAGCCCTAAGTGTTAAAAATTATTGAGCACATCATGTTCAAAAGATCAATTTTACTGCTTTTTCTAGCTCTCCAGCTCAAAAATATAGTTCCAATATGTTTTGAGTTCTTACGATTCAAAAATCTACATATATTAAAAACTCCTTTTTTTAATTTTTCCACTATTATATCTTTCTAACAAGTTTGGTTTTAATCTACTTTATGGCATCTGACGCAGTCTTTTGAACAGGAAAAGATGACCAAGTTTCAAACATCAATCTGTCAAGAATTTTAAATGTAATTTTTGAAAACTCCCTTTTTTTCAGATTGTTTTTAACAATATCTTTCGAATGAGCACATCAATTTTGATACAGCTTGGCATAATCAATGTTGTTTTTTAAGTAGAACAGGTATTTAAATTTTCGAATGTATCAGTAGAAGAGATTAAAAATTAATCAAAAAAAAACACTGAAATTTTTTTAACACATGCATACGCAGGCAGGCGTGCTTGCATGCACTATCACACACATTCACATATTCACGCACACGCAGCATAGACACATGCATACAGTCACACACTCATGAACATCTATGGAACTGTACACTGCGTGTGGCCCGACGTGCAATTAGCTGGTTTTTTCTTTTGTAATCACAATCACAGTATACTATTGCATATCTATTTTTAATACCTAATAGTCTGATGCTTATACCTATATACCATTAGCGAAACGAAACTCAGCGCGTCAGAACTGGGCGCTGTTAGTGTTAATTCGAAGTAGAAGAACTGATAAATCATACTTTAATAAAGATTCAACGTAACAATATTATAAGGTTCAGGGCATTAAGGATAGGCAATTGTTAGGTATTATGGTGAAGACCAAGACAATCACACCTTACGCCACCGTCTCCTATTCAGGTATCGGCGCCTTATTAGTACTTTGGTATCCCATCTCATAGTAGATGTGGTATGTATTACACAATGGTTTTCTGAATAAGAATTTATCTTTGCTTACAGAAACACAAGTTATTTATAATAATCAAGATTGACAGAAGCCATAACATCAATTAACTAGTTTTCAAGTTACAGACTTACTACACACCAAATTTTAACATTACAAATTCTATAATCATGAGCAGCTGATGGATGGCGAGTCGATGGTGGGAATTTAGAAACATTTTAAAATGTTTAAAATAAACACTTGACATCTATGCTTTGAATCGAGTTACAAATGTAAAAGAATTGTTTTACATTTAATTGCTACAAATTATAACATTGTCATATTTGCACTGTGACATCTTATTTAGCAATTGTTAGTAAATTATTTGTTTTTGATGGGAACTTAAAATATGCCAATATTAATATTGAGTATTACAAATGTATGTATCGAGATGTATTTGGACATGGCTGTTATTTGTAATGGCCTTGATAATGGTTGGAAAATTATGAAAGATTTGTTTAATTGTGCATAATTAATTTTACCAGTGTAAGGTAAATCATTAAGTATTTATGAAAATGAAGTGTTTATGTAACTCAACTAATATTAATGTTACAATATTTTAGCTCCTGTGTAGAACGGCAATTGCTCTTGAACAAGAAAACGTAATTGAAAATAATGCTAAGGAAATAGATTCTTTAAAATCTGAAATTAACGGATCAAAACAGCATATGGAAGAACTTAAAATTGAACTAAACAATTTAAAGGAAAAGTTTAATGACACTGAGAAATCTTTGAAAGATAGGGATGAGACTATCAAGAATAATAATTTAGGTTTGCAGTAATTTTACCCTTACTATTTATGACCTTTACTTAAAATTTTGCCTTAGTATATTAACCACACTTACATAACATGGATAATAAAACAGTTTACATATTCTAAGTTTAACCCATTCAATATTAATTTCATAAACCAAGCTAATTAATTGTCCACAATGTAGGAGTCTTTAATCAGTTTGACTGTATTTGCTAATACAGTACACGTCTCTGTAAGATAGTAATAATTAATCATGATTGAAATGGCTTCACAATGCAGTTAAAAAAAAATAAGAGTTACCACTTCATTGTTGAAGCGACCTTATCATATTTTATTTACATTGAGATGTTTGGACTCAAAATCTCTTGCCCAGTGTTGATTGGGAGCTGTTAAAAACTATTGTTATGTATACATTTGCACCGATATGGTGACAATGTCCGGAACTGATGGCTTAATCTGCCCTTCTAGACTAGAGCAAGTTATTTAACTTATAAACTCATTGGTCAATTCACCTCGGACCTTGTAGTTTGAAAGTAATGCTCGACGATTATGTTACTTCCAGAGTTTACTTTTTCTTGTTAATTTTTCTAATTTTTTATCACTGTTATTATAAATATTTTTCAGTGCCTTGGATATTAAAGGAAGAGGGCATATAGTTCTTATGAAAATTGTAACTTGAAATTTTAATATTACATAGCCCTAGATTAAAAATAAAACTATATAATAAACTTACTATATACTATATTGCCTGTAGTTTTTAAACTTATTCCATATTACTTATTAAGGTGCAAGAAAAAATCAACCAAATTTTGATTTGGGTAATTTTTTTATCACATATTCTACAAATATCTCAGAATTCAACTGTATAGATTGATGTGTTGTCACACACTCTGAGTAAAATCACTGATACATCAAGGAAAGATAGATATAGAAAAACTATAAGGGTTCTCAGTTTGGTTATAGAACCATATTATAAATACACTGTGTGCTTATATTTTTTTATTTCTTTATCAAATCTAAAATATTTTTTTTAGTCATTCAATGGTTACATAAGAAAGTGGAAGATAATTGTTTACTTACAAATTCAAGAAAATCTGCCCAAAGAGAAGGATTCAGCACTTCCAGTTCTGCTCCATATTTATTAAATTGTGACGATGCCATTGAGAATCTACATGAAATATCTGACAGCACACCTGACTTTTATGCAACATCTAGAATGTATGCATTTTTATATATAATTATATAAGTGTTAGATTTATAGATTGATTTAGTGAGAGTTAATTCTATAGTATAATTTTATTAAGTGTTTTTGTGATATAAAATTGCATCCAGAAAAAATGAGAGTTTGTGTGAGTCAAAATCAAAAAGTTAAATAATTTGATTCAAAATTACTTCATTGTTTTACATGTTCTGTGAGAAATATTGTGTTTACAGTATAAGTAACTATGTCAATTCATGTGACGCTTCTTAATTTTCCAACTTTTAACGATAAAAATGAAAAACCTCAAGACATTTTAGGAATGCATCTTAAAAAATATAACAAAATCTGTAGGTATCTGAAAAATTAAAAAAATAAAGTTATTGAGAAAATATCAAAAGAGAAGAAAATGATGTTAATAATTAATATAATGAATGAAGATTCTTCTGATTTTGAAAATGGATGTAATAATAATTATTTTTGTGTTTTGCAAAAGTACTTTGGGCGAAAAGTACTTACAAAATATGGAAAACTGTCCATAAGTTGCTTTTTCTTATTTTTTAACAGTTGTTGTTTTCTGCTTTTTAATACAGATTAAAAAACAAGAAATAAAACGTAAATTGAAAATAACAAATCTTCCAAAATATAAAAAAAATATATATGTTAAAAAGTAATATGATATTTAAGGCAAATGTATTCTTATAATACAATTGCATTAATCCAAATAATCCTGCAAAACATACTCCAAGTGGCTTAAAGTAAAATGTGAGATTAATATGCATTCAGCAATGCTTTTATAAGTTCAGTTGTGGATAGAACGTAATCAATGTGTTAAGATTAGTCAATTATTTTAAATTTTTTGTTATTGTCTACCAGAATAGTTAAATTACGAATTATTATTTTTAATGCAGTGCATTTGTACATTTTACATACATTTTTTGTGATATCTATCACATTTTTAGTAAAAATTTTAACACACCTTTTAAAATTCAAATATTTATGTATCAGAGTTTATCCAATATTCAAGGCAGCTGCTATATTATCAGTTACCATGAAATGCGTTATAATAGGGATACGTGGTTTAACGATCGCAAGTGTTAAAACCAAAGAACACGCTATGGTTGCCAAATTCAGAGTTCAGCAATGGTAAAAAAAAGAAAATGACAATGTTCATGAATTAAACAGTTTTCTAATTGAAATATGTAAAGGTGTGTTGCTTTTGATTGAGTCAATAATCCTTGATTGGACTTAAATATCATATTATATTCGAGATAAAGTATGTTTATGCTCCATAAGCATAAACCAATTTTTGACTAAAAATGATTTCTGCTCTTTAAGAAACTCATTTTTATGCTAATTTAAAACCAAACAAGAGCTGTAAACGAATTCGACTGGTTTAACCTTATATTTACTTTCAATGGTCATAAAGTATGACTTTGTAAGCGCTTATAAGTAAAAATAACCTGCATAATTACTCTTCAGTGTATATACTCCTGGTATTTGCTTTTATGGGAGGCTAAAATTTTACCGGCCTGGAGATATTACCTTATAAGTGCTTATATGTCTGACATCTGTGTGCTTCAAACACTCATTTGAAATAATTAACTGTTAAAAACTAACATGTCAAAATATATTGTTTTAACTTCACAATTAGCAGGTGACTAAGTTAGTCTCAAAAATATTGACATTTTTGACATTAATACTACAAATATCTCTAAGATTACCTAAATTTTGACATGTTTAGTTTGTAAGTAATTACTCTCCAGTGTAACTATTGTTTTATGCTTTTATAGGAATCTTAAGTCTATAATAGCCAGTGAATATGATTCTTAGAAGTAAACATACTTAAGTAAAAACAGCATTTATTTATGCTTTGTAAAATACTGAAGTAATTATCGGAGCATTACAAGTCTATATAGCCTTATAAAATACATGTTTCAGGATAATTTTGCTTGTTGGGTACTTACCTAATTTTAAAGGACTAACACACATTTTTTTGCTTTATAAAGGTTTTTTGAATCAGGAGCTTTTTACATTTTTAAGTTTTATAATTGTCAACTAGTTCCGTTATTTCTTAAAATGGAAATATTTTTCATGATGGAGAAAGTAATGTAATTTTGAAAGTACTGGAGCATGCGTATTACTCTCATTGATTGTGTGATACACAGAACCTATGCTGCAACTGGAGTTTCCAAAAGAACACTAAAATTCATTAAATGTGCAATGTAAAATATTTTGTCAAGTATATGCAGCGAAAAAGAAAGTTCCTACTCAAAAAAAAAATGATGATTATAAAAACTGATTTGAACTTATAAATTATTCCATAACATGGATTATAAATGAATAAAACAGAAAACTTTTAAATATTCATATATTGAGTGATATTTTTTTATGAATAGTGTTACACAGTGAAAAACATTTAAAAGTTAAAGTAAAAATATTTTTTTCAGATCAGACGTTAATGAAACACAAAAAGAGGAAATGTACAATGAAAATGTAAGAACAGGATTAGACCCAAAATATCTTAGACCAGCCCTAGATAAACAAGATCAGATGAAAATTCATAATAAAGGTGTGTACAGACCCAGTGTCATTTCTAGTATATTCTACTTGAAAAACAAAAAGTAATTAATTTTATTTATTTGATATGGTGTCTATTTGCACGGTGGTTACCGAGTGGTCAGAAGCACTGCGTTCAAACCAAACGGTACTCAGATTGAATATTGTCCAAGGGCGAATTGACTATTGAGTTTTTACTAAAGTTAAAAGAAACTAAGGGGTGGAGAGGTCCCTATACAAGAACGGTGTTTGTTTCAACTTTTTTTTCTTGTGTCTATAGTTAGAAAATTAATACATGAGAGCGCCAAACTTGGTGTAATTATAGTACTAACTAAAGTAAAACAAATAAAAAACCCACAAATATGAGTCGGGGCTCATGCTAAGGATCCCAAATCTAATGAAAGAATCTTTTTTTTAAAATATGTAATTATATTTTGTGGTGGTACAGAGCTTTAAGTATGGGAGTAAGACTCGCACTTGGCTGGGTTTTTATTTTATATACTTCTTGATGTTGTCCAAAAAATCATTAAGCCCGCTAATCTAAATAATTAAAAAAATATATCTTTTCAACTATGTTATTGAAGAATTAATTGCCTCGAGAGTATTTATGCAAAAATTTTGTAGTTTATATTTTTTTATTTGTTGTTCATTACATTATAATTATACTTTAAACAATAACTAAAAAGTTATTACACAAATATTTTGAAACTATTAAAACTTAGAAATGTCTGTTGAGAGGATTATGTTTTATAATAAAATTATGATCTCTATGTTCTGTTGTCAACTTATTGTGGGATAGTTTTTTAATGTTTAAATTTAATTGCAATATCTTACAGGTGCGAACAATGCAATTTCAAGTAGCAAAGGAAAAGAAAATAAAGAAGTAGTTCTTCCCAAAGTAAATTATAGGGAAAAGAGAATAGCACAAAAAAATGACAGGCCCAAATCAGTTTCTTACAGAACTACCCCAGTATCAGCATATTTTCCATAATATATAAAATAGTGTATATCAATTTTGTAGAAAAAATATTTGAAATTTCTATATCTGTTATATTAATATTAATGTTGAAAAAATAATAAATGTAATATATAAACATTTGTCTATTTTATTAAGTTTATGTATAGAAAATCTATTGACTCAATTGCAATCAAGCTTTAATGTATTTTGCACCTGTCTGGAAACATTTCTAAAAAAACTAGCTTTTGTCCCTGGTTTGATCTGTGTATTTGTACTACTAAATGGATTGCAAAAATAATTTCACTCACATGGTACTCGGAGTGATTCAAATTACATTATAAGACCAACAGTAGGGCACTACTTGCATACTATTCAGTGTAGCATTCTACATATTTTAGCGATTCGACCACTAACTGAACCATTAGCAAATTAAAGGTAAGTGATATATGCGCTATTGATGTTTGATTCTGTTTCCTTTTTAATTTAAAACTTGAAAATGGTTTCCAATATTGTGATAAAAATTATTATGGACATGTAACATCTCTCTGTTTCACTTTGCATTTAGAATGGTTTTGTGCATTCATTCTGTACTGGGATTAACATAATGGGATAATTATACAAATATCTCAGTGCTTCCATATCATAATATCAATATGGGGCATCTCTGAAGAGAATATGGCACTACTCAAGTTCCGATTGGATCAAATTCTTTTGTAGTCCACATACACTAAACATAGTGGCCGATTATGCTCCTCGGCCTTTTATATGATTTGCTTAAGTGCAGATATGGTCAACTGTGGAACCCTTTTGGAAACTGCGTGTCTGCATGGCTGGAAGTCGTCAAATCTGCAAGTAACATGGTTTGTAATAACCCTCTAAACCAACTAATACATGTAATTCAAAAGAATGATGGGACTGTTATTTTTCCATTATGAATTATCTTTTTATGTGAAGAATTGCCAAACACCTCTTGCTTGCTCTATGCTTCAGGCGTTGTACCTTAGAGTAACTCCTGAAATACTAAGTATAGATTTTCAACCATTTTGAGAAGTTTGGCCACAAAGAATTAGCAGGTGAGGACTTTTGTCCTGTCTGATACTTTACTTGTAGTACATATAAGATATACAGGTAACAAGTTTTTAAGATAGTGTGACCTATAATTTATATTTCTTCTGGAGCTATCACTATGGAATTATTTCATGGGAAGGGTTACAAATCAAACTATTTCTTAATTATGAAATAATTTGTATTTTTGAACAACTTATGATGCCTTCATAAATAATTTCAGCTACTCTGAACCCTCTAAGGGTTGATTTAAAATAAAATGTAAGTTCAAAATGCAGGTGTTTCTCAGTCCTCTATATCTGTGTAAGGGTTGAATTTACTGTATATACATTTTCAAATTTAATTCAAGACACGTATCTACAATCTATAAATTCAATAAAAGTAGTAACTATTTTTTGTTACTAAATTTCAAACAAAAATACTATAAAATCATTAAATTTGCTAACCATAATGTATTTATAATTTTGAATCCCAAAAATTGATGTTTCTACTATAAGCATTGTTTTCCAATTTCTAAATGGGCAACAACTACATACCATACATGGATCGCATCTATTGAAGCTAAATTCTACTTTCAAATTCTTTCTCCTTATTCTGATTTTATATGAATAAAAGACAATCAAAAAAAAAAAACTTAATGATAGGTCTTTTTTAATTGCCTTTTGTAAGTTTTCTAAATCTTTTGTTTTTCACAAATGTATTTTTATCACATTCTTATTACATCATTATCTTTACTATAAAGTGGTCCAGAAATAATGTGCATTTCCATCAGCAAGAATTGTAGAAACTCCACCCCATTGATAAGGTCAAGTTTAACAAGCACCATAAACCCGGTAGATTGCTCGAAGTTTCTCTTTTATAATTTACATTGAAACCTGACCATTATTTTGAGAGTGACAGCAACCTACATCTTTCATGATAAAAATCTAGAAATCAACATAAGCTAACTAATATCAATATTTAATTTAATTATTATTAAAATGTGTCTTTTTAACCAATGTGTCCACTTAAAGATGCCTAAAAAACAATAAAAAAAAACGCTTAATATATAATGTAACTTCACGAAATCGCGACTCGTCTCAAGAACTCCCTTGAAATAATTGCCTGAAATAAAATATTGATAAGTGCGCATATGCAGACATTATTATACTAAAACCATAATATGACCCACTCAGTTCTTATGTAATACACAAAACATACTTACTTAATGTGTTATTACTTACTATTAAGGGTTCCATACCTGAAAAGTGCCAACAAAAGGCTATTAACTAAGCCTCTGCTAACCATCACAGGGCTATATCTTTTGAACTGTAATAGGTATACACTAGAGTATGTATTACTATAACAACAAATAATTACAAAGAAACGCACAAAGCATGAAAAAAAAATATGTTAAACTTTTTCCATGTTTCCCTCACAGAACAGATAAACAGTTTAGTCGCCTATAACTAGCAACACAAGTAGACATGTCGACTAATACTCTTAAACTAGTGTAAACCTGAAGGACGTCAGCAAAAGGCGTATATATCTTCATGCCACTTAACGTACTTTTGTTGAGAAGCGCAGTTTTCGGCAATAACTCGAAAACAGTATATGCGACCATGTTGAAAATATTTATTGTCACCTTTGTTATTTTTTTCTAATTTTTTGGACATGTGGTTTAAAAAATAGAGGGGGACACACAAATGATTTTTGCAACTTTCAGAACAATTGTTTCCGAAATTATACACGTAATTAGAATTGCTTAGAAACCCTAGCGTTTTTAAGAGAACTGTCGAAATATGTGCCACTCTATGTTTTGCTTAAAAGATTTTTTTCAGGTTCTATTACATGTATGGTGGCCTTATTAATTTTGTTACCATCAAATTAAGCAGTGCTTAGCCTACACTATAAATCCATCAAATTTTGTTAAACCATCAATATTAAGATTTATTTTGTCTTGAAAATTACAAGACATAGGTTCTCATATCATTTTATATAAATAATCTTTAAACTGCCAGAAATTGAAGGGACACAACGGACACAACTGAAAACTAAGATTTACTATTTCATTTTGAGATTTTGTCTCAAACCCTGAAATTTTACAGAGAATTGGGATTATTTTATTTTTCTTAGTTCAAAATCTGTTTTCTAACACATCCCATTTTGAGCATTTTCGATATTTATAAAATAAATAATCAATTCTTAATTGTACATTTTAATTTATGTAACTAAACATAATTCAGTGAAAGTTCGGTAGCCCAGGCACTTAAAATGACATTAACAATATAATAAGAGAAACAAGATTATTTTATTTTAAAATAATTTTAGAGATATCCAATTAGTGAGAAATAAAAAATCCATATGCTTTCATAAATTTTACATGTAATTTAATAATACACAATTTTTTTGTCATTTGTCCCTATTACAATGTTACTTAACATTGAATTTGAAAAAACAAATTTTTAGATTAACAGTTTAAAACTAGCAAAATAATAACACAGTATTTGAGCAACAAAAAAATGAACACAAAAATGAGTTAATTGCAAGTTTACATGTTTACATTTGTTGGATTAAAATTTGAGGTTAAATTTGTAAGACAGCCATTTACAACAAATGGCTGTCTTACATAGTTTTGATACTGCTTTGAATGTTATGTATTTATAATTGTTACATAATTCATAATATAAGTTTAAAAAAAAAAACATAAAAATAAAATTTTGTGACTGCTTATTATATTTGTGGTATTTAATTCTGTTGTATAAAGATAAAACAAATGACATGTATAAAATAAGCAAAAAAATTAAAATCTAAATTTCAATCCCTGCAACTGTCTTGATACTCTTCAAAAGCTTGGAATTGGCTTCTTTATAATCAACAGGTTGTGCATTCATCACTACAGTTTTAAGACGAGCTTCATCCTGTTGAAAATAAACAAGAAACTTCATATTTTATATATTGAAACATTTTTTTTAACTAAATTCCTAATATAAGATACAAATTAGACATCAAATTTTCATGATGAACACTATATTATTTTTAGCTTAAGTACATTTGCATATAATAAAAAAAACTTCATATGTATATAAATAAGTCAGTCACATAAAAACTTTATGTGACAGACCAAATTCCAAACGGGCAAAGCCGCGGGCGGAAAACTAGTGCAACATAAAACCAAAATATAATATAGATGTTGCTGACCACAGATTTTAAATCACTTGAATTAATGTTAGATTAAAATGTTTCTTTCACACATTGAACAATTTCTTACACCAATTAGACTATATTTTCATTGATATCTTTAGTTATTTCCTTTAGGCATCTTCTATATAAAAGAGTAAATAATTAAACTAACATTTATATATATATAATCTGTGCATGTGTTTGTAATTAAACTCCTAAACAGCTAGACCGATTTTGATGAAATTTTTTGTGTATTCAAGTTAAATGATTTTTTTAATGTTTTACTGATTTAATAAAAAAATATTGAATCAAAAATAAATTAGTTTCATTACAGTTAGACCCGGTAGGTAGTGTTGAGATCAGATTCAGGAAAATTTTCTATACATTTGTTTCTTTTTGGTACATATATTACCTCCTCCATAAAGTTGTTTTTGTTTATTGTATTGAAATAAATCACATGTTACTTGATATAATGTAAATAATTGTAAATAATGTAAATAATTGTTGTGAAAGGTTTTGAAGTACAGATAAAAAACTACATATTGTGCAAATTCGGTACAGTATTGAAGTATTTTACATGATTTTCTATTAAATTAACACATGCATTAAATCACAATCATCTTAACTTAAAATTTTACTTCTGTAAGTTATTGATTTCATACATAAATTTTTTAAATGATTTGCCAGAAACATCGAATAAACAAAATTAAGAAATAAGATTGTACATTACTTATCTGA
Organism: Eumeta japonica; assembly: GCA_005406025.1. NCBI lineage: Eukaryota > Metazoa > Arthropoda > Insecta > Lepidoptera > Psychidae > Eumeta > Eumeta japonica. Next base: position 33,558 of record BGZK01002212.1, on the reverse strand, counting down.
AATAGGTACAACAAATCCGCTTAGCCCTGTAAAATTTTACATAAGGAAGTTACCTATATTGGTTGTTGTGTATTTTTTTGACATTATTTAATTTCTACAGAAAAATGCCACATCTTCACTGGAGAGCAAGAAATATTGATCCACGTACTTATAATGCGCAAGTGGTTCATAACCACCGATAGAAAAGAATAGAGGAAAACTTGACAGATAATGTAAATTCAAGAGATCAAGTTGCAAACTCACATACAAAAGAAAATTCAGAGCAACGCAATCGATGTGTCCATGCTGATACATTAAGGCAACAAGAGGCGTGTTAACGAGCGACCGTCGCACACAAAGCACATAATCAACAGCGAACGCAAGATTATCGCGCATTGACACGAGCATCACTTAATCGTCTTGCGTTTAAATATGACCCTGAAATAGACTATTCTTCATATGCACTAATCATTATCATCGGTAATATGGATAGAGTGTCGACATTATCATGCTTTCAAGTACATAGGTGAATCGGCCGGTTTATGTTGTGCATTTGGAAAAGTTTCACTTCCATCATTAAATTCGCCACCGGATTGACTGATGACACCACCGAAAAGTGTCATAAATAAAAAAATGGGCAACATTCTTGAAGCCATTATTTTGAGTGGGAAATTTCAAGTTGAAGTTGTACTTCTATCACGGATCGCAATGATTCCTTCAGATTCGCCTATACGATTAAAACATTTACGATTTCGTTTGGCATTTGCTATGACTATTAATAAGTCACAAGGTCAAACAATAACGATTTGTGGCTTAGATTTAGAAAACCCATGCTTTTCTCACGGCCAATTATATGTTGAGTGTTCCAAAACCAAAAATATTGTACATGTAATGGCATTACGATAAATCAAGTTTCTGTACATTAAAAAAATATACCTATTATAAAATAGTTTTAAATTCAATTTTTTCATCTTTAATTAAAACACGTTTTAGTTTTTATTTAACATGGCCTTGACATTTGCTTATAGCATACATTTACTCACATGCTATTGATTGGTTGTATATTATAATAAGTTATTAATTAATATTATTAATTTTTTATTGATTAATAAAAAATTTCATCAAAATGGTCCAGATTTTTACAGCTTATTTATATTTAATTAAGTTTGAAATTTTTGTATTTAAGATATGTGTACAGGACGTCTGTCCGGTCAGCTGGTACTTATATATATATATATATATATATATATATATATATATATATAATTATATATATATATAGCCTCACAAACCCTATCCTCATTTAAAAAACTCACATTGTAGGTCTCCATTTTTGTACGGACTTTAAATAGGAAAGTCTTGAACTTAACATCTTCAAAAAGTTCTGTATATGCTTTTTTATCATAATCAAACATGCGTCCAATGTCCGCAGCACTTTTGCCCATAATTACTTCAGCAGCTTCATTGAATGCTGTAATCCTCTGATCACCAGTAGGGTCGGAAACATTTGCCTGCAATGTTTAATATGTTTCATCAGTTAAAATATTAACACAGTTTATTGTTCAATGCTTCCTTATCAATCACGTAAAAATATAATTGTCTCGGATTATTTTGACATGATCTTCATTGTACAGAATAGGTATAACAGTGAGTCTTTTCATAAACAGGCTAATCTTTTTCCCTTTTAGATCAAATTTTGTGAGAGAAACTAGTCATTAAATCAGCATTTTCTAGAAAATAACATCAAAAATACAAATCACTTGAGGGTTGCGAGAATTGTTATGGAATTCGTGAGATCGAGACAAATATTAACCTCATTATTTTGATGTTGTTTATTTTTCTATTCCTCATTTGCTCTATCAATTTTGCAGACTTGTAAAATTATTTCAAATAAATGATAAAAAAAACCGCTCATACTGGGTCTCTGTCTAAGCTATAAAATGATAACCAAAATAATTTCAAAGTAATATTGATAAATCCAAGCATTCATGTCCATGAAAGATTAAAAATTGATTATTGATGATGACATTGCCTATGAAGGTGACTATTAATTTAGCCATCTGTTACTGCAATACTCTTTAGCTCACCTCAGTGCAAAAAAAAAGAAAAGAGAAACAGCGCAAACTATTCATTATGATAGTTCTCTAGATTGGAAATCAATCAAAAGTTCTGTTGTGTGTTCTCTGCATTTTAGAAATCAGATATCGACATATCCAATAAAACACATCAACAATCTTATACATATCAAGATACCGTGGAGGTAACATCATAATATTGTTTACAGTAAATGTATACAGACAAAAACCACATTGACGTAATTGATATAAAGGCATTTAAAATGTTTTCAATGCCAATGGGCAATACAATTTTCATCTTTTTAGACTATTTATGATCATTGGTAATATTAAGAGTTAAAGAAGTATGTTTGCTAAAGTTTTTAGTATGACAGTATTATCTATTTATTTTTCAATTTTTTCATTCTGATTTAATTTTAACATATTTAACAATAATCAGGTTATGCAATTTGTAAAAAAGGACATTATATTATCTATCATGTTTTAGTAACTTATGGTTAGGTTAGTTGATGTAAAATTTATGTTGTAGCAGAAAAACATATGTAAATTTCATAAAAAAGGAACACTATAATCCGGGACATATAAATGTCCCAGTATATAGCGTTTGCTTAGTTTCCTTAATTTCAATCAGACATATAAATGTCTGATTGAAATTAAGGAAACTAGTGATATCACTATGACACTATATACATGTAACATTATACACAATTTATAACATTTAATTATTGATAATATAATTTATTATCAAACCATACACTATGCAATTTACGGCTACATATTTTGCATATATAGCTCATGTAATACTTACTGCCAGTAATAAACGGTATTTGTAATTTGGAAAATCTCTATTACATTTTTCACATCGAAACAGACCATTTTCTTGGTCAACCAATTTCTTATTGCACTGTTCTTGTGGACATGCTTTATATACTGCATTATCCGAGAATAGAAATGTAAGAACGCCCAGCAATTGATAATAATCACCTGTAATAACATAGTATTATTAGTATCTATAACTAGTATAGAAGTCATAATTGGACATCGGCTTCTACTATGATGATTTATACAAATTGCTTCGGGATCTGATCTTAGAATGTTTATTCCACAATTGATTGTATCCCAAAATTTTCCGATGTACTTTGTTTTTCATATACCTATGTGATGAATTTATTTGGTATAATTTTATTCTCGAATGTACATACATAATGGTTATTGATATATTACTATAGAAAAGCTTTTAAGTAAGTATGAAAAGGTAATACTAAACCTATTATGCCTTTAAATTTACTCACATGTCCACTCATGTATTTCAAATAAGAGTCAACATGAAAAATCATCCCAATAAGATAACAGGGGTAAAGGCTTTTTAAATTCATGCAGTGATAAACTGAAAAATCAATTTGTGTTTGGGCGAAGGTTGTTAAAGCAAAATTTTACTATCACTTCCAGTGATTTTTTAAAGTAATTATTTAAAAATAAATGCAATTAACTGCCAGGATAGAGCCAAGATAGAAGTTTGACATACTCTTTAATTTCCATGCAATTAAATGAAATGGAATTAAATACTAGTGGTGAGAATTAAATAAATAAATTGTACTCATCTTAACACAGAAATATACTAAGCTGTATTGACAAGATTTTAAATTACAATTACAATCACAATTTCCATGTATTTCTTATAACACTATATTAAAAGTTAGGTTTATTGTGAAATAAACATGTGTAAATTGAAAGAGTTAAAAGAATCTACCTTTTTCACCAGAACCGAGCTGTTTAGCTTCAGCTTCAGCAAAAGTGAGCCATTCACTGCTACCGCCCGTGTATAATCCAGATCTGTTGAAAATATATTATGACTTATAAATATATGATGCTAATAAGAAGTTTCATGAATTATGGCACTGTGGCTAGGTTGTATGTGTAGTGTGTCAAAAATAAACAATCAAAAAAATTAATATTTTTTCTATGAATTCCTACAATCTGGTATTATTTATAGTGATACAATATATATTTTCAGTTCAACAATATCAATATGATGGATGAAAGGACAAGTGTCCGAACATTATATGGAAGAAAACGTTTGGGTGGATACAATACATTGTAATTGACATTCATCAATTGAATTTGAATTTGTTAACAATTATCATTTTTTATTGTAGGAACATTTTTGTGCAATAAAAATCTTAAATAAATAAAATTACATGAATTTTTACTAAAACCTTTTATATAGATTGCAATAATCATTATTGAGAGTTTAAAATAAAAGATTTTATACGAAATTCAGAATAAGAATGAATCAGTAAGTAGATTAAACACAATAATCAGAAAAACCAATAAAAATGAATTTTAACTTTTTCAAAACTTATGTAATAATTTTTGCGCCAATATGAAAATTGCTCCATCTAAAAGGACTTTAATAGAAGCAGAATCAAGCATTGTTGGTAAATTGAAAAATATAATAAACAAAATAAAAATTATTTGCTAAAAAGTGCAAAAACCCCATGTTAATGAAATGGGAAAAGTATCATTACTTGGGCAGAGTTAAAGGGCATCATAATTTTATTTTCTTTTTCTAGAATCGTTTTTAGGTTAAAAAGAAACAATTTTTACGATACTCAAGTGAAAGTGGCCAACTTGGTAAATAACGGACACCCTAGTATGTATACGTTACATACAGCCTTCTACTTACAGTACTAATATTATATCACAACCTTCAACTTACTTTGCAGAAACATTGACAATATTCATGTTAGCGCCTCCATTGTCATACCACCCTCTTAATGTGTGTGCTTCAGAAATGTCTGGGTTTATTCTCATCATAGTACTGCTCATGGAAGACAGAGATTTGCTCCCATTGAATTCCGTTAGTCTGGCACCCTGAAATAATTAAAAAAAAAAATGTAAAAAATTGAAGTTAATGAGACCGGTTCCAAAAAAATATTCCATGACAACAACGGATTCTCTTCTGGATGTTTTAAACAAATAAGAGATTCATATAATATTAATTATAGGATCCCTACACATATCATAGCTCTAATTTGCTGTGACATAGCTGGTATATATCACAAGATACTTCATTCATCTAATATAAATGACTACGTCAGATCTAGACACAGGCTTTTTTTGTGAGTTAGTACCAAATTAATCTTCGATTCTCTACATGTCTTCCATTCATACAAACAGGTAAACATTTTTATTGTTTATGTTCCATTTTGAATAATGCAAACTGTAGATTTTTCGTCAGTGTATTTATAATTGTCTCCTTTTCAATCACGACTCCTATTATGTGTCCCATAAAAAATAGTCTATAGGTGTAGAAGGTCTAGACAACATTGAGGTTCGCATCGACAAAGCCTTTAGATTTTAAGTAATAGTAAAAGTAAAAAAAACTTTAAGTAGTAGTAAAATCTATTTAGTTGGTTTGTTAAAATATTATGGATTCCAGTCTATCATCATATTACGTCACATTTAGTAGTGGCAAATTGCAAGTGACAAATGTTCTAGGAACCCACCCAGTAATTATTTGTAATGACTAAATATTTTTGCAATGTTAGAATACAAAATTTTCACTAAATTAACAACCCAATATTTATTTCACATCGCTATTAAATAATCCTTTGCATTGGATTTTGTGTCCATTTGTAGAGAATTAGTTTCTTCCCAGGCCAATAACCATATAATCATGCACCAGAGAGCATCTATTTACTTATTAATTTCAGCAATGTCATAAAAAATTATCAAAACTATGCTTAAGCTAATATATTTTTATTATATAATATTAATATATATCTCATACTAGAACTTCTTCCACCACCTCATTTTAAACTGACATTTAAGAAAGTCACTTTTAAAATACAATTTGTTCCATGTTCTATTTTTAATGGGTATTCAGGCTAAAACCCATTAAAAGAAAAACATTGAATGCAAATTTTATTTTGAAAATAACATTTTGTTAATAATGAGTTTAAAAGGAGATGGTGAAAGAGGCCTTAGTATTAATATATGCAGTGGCCAACTGTTCATAAATGAACACTGCAGAAGTGGGCCTGTGTTATTTCTAGGAATAAGTTCAATACTGTATTTCTTAGAAACTACTGCTTGAATAGCTATGGTTCTTTCTTCAAAGTTTGTCCAGAAAAAAGAGATATATATTTTGGCTATTTGCTTAAAAGACAAAGGATCATATTTATACTGTATATTAGTTGCATAATGTTGCATTACAATACATAAAATTAGATTTATGATTTGAGTTCAGTGTGTATTAGGTATTGTTCAGATCTCAAAACTTATTATTTCAATTTGAATACCTTTACTGCTACCACAGGATTTGTGCTTCCTTCAAAAGTTTCTGCTTCATTACCCCATAATGTTAATGCAACCTGAAAATGAAATATTCATTGGATACAAAAAAAAAAAATAAATAAATAGAATATGTGGGGAACACTGAATATTTTGGATGTCTTATATATAACATTGTTTACAAATAATGTTTATTGCTTTTACATGCATAAATATTAATATAAATATTTTATACAATTTTTCATTTGCTCAAACCAATTTTTATAGCGAAGGACCATTGATCGGATGATGTTTTTACTTGCAGGCTCCATAAATGTCTATTAAGTCTTTTATTTTTGGAAAAATAAAGAAATCGTGTGATGTGTAATCTGGACTATGTGTAGAATAAGGTCGTGCTCCAACCTTTTTAAAAGTCAAAAATTATTTTGTCACATTTATGGTATGCGGAAAAGCATAGTTATGATACAGAGAATACAATTCTGCAGTTATCATCAGAACTTTTACAATAACATTGGAAAAAGAGATGATAAGTGTACCACTTAGTACTATCTTTTGTTATTCAAATGGATTCATGTTATATTTTTGGCTTTTGGCTTGTATCAATTCTCAAATGAACCTGGATTTGGTCATAGGCAATATAAAAGTTTAAAAACCACATTCGCTTCAGTGATCACAGTTAATCTTCGCAAATGCAGCAAACATGGAGGGATGGGGGGAGGAATCACCAGAATTAAATCCCGCATACCAACACCTAACAATGCTGAGATGAAGAGTGCTTCCTTTTTAAAATCATTTTGAAGACAAGCAATGTAATTTTATACAAATATATAAAATCACCATAATTTTTCCATAAAGTCCATTTTTGCTAAGGATGACAAAATTTTGGTTCCACAAAAAAAGTTTTCATTATTTTTTAATATCATATTGCATATTTTGAAAAGATTTAAAATTCAAATGTTCACGAGAAACCAGGAATGCAAAACTTTTAGTGTGCCTTAAATGAGTATCTCACATTTCCCAGATAGTGTTCTTAAGTTTTTATTTAACACTAAAATTAAATTATGTGCACCTTTTACTATTCAATGAAAAAGTTTATTATTAGTAAGCATAAAAGCCAAGCGCAGAAATCGGAAAACAGAATTCAGTAACGAAATGAAGTTTTCTGGCATATTTACTTGAACATTTTGTAAAGAATATAATTACACTTATGTAGTTTAAGAGTAAGTGAATGAGAGAAAAATATACTGTCAAAATGATCTAAGTTTGGGGCATTTCCTTATTAAATTTTATGCAATGAATTTATATGGTCATTTGACTATATTTTACTTTGATCAATTGAATTGAAGTAGTAAACTTTAACTGACAGATACCAGACTTATTCCATAAGTGATCTATTGCACAATCTATTACATTCAAAACAAAATGCCTAATAGAAAAATACTTCTTATAGTTTTAAATATTAGATTCCAGCAATATATGAATCAACTACTACATGTTGTTAAAAATTCTTTGGTCTGTTCACTCAGTCAGTATCAAACCCAGTACCTACAAATTGAAAGGCAACAACACCCTTAATCACTGAGCTACTAATACTCAATAAAATTAAGAAAAAAAAAAGGTAAATTAATCGACAGAACCGACTTACAGCACCACCTGACGAATCGGCTATTATAATTTCTTTTTTTTTCAATTGTCTGCCTGTGGCACGTGCTGTTAATTCCTGAACGTCACCAGCTGATGTGCATACACCAATTACATCTGATAAAAAGATTTATGATTTGATTACAATTTCTAATGTCAATATTTATTAATGGTATCATTAGAACAGATGGATATAACTTAGATTTCATTAAAAAGATTATGGGAATAATTGTAGCAATAAGTTCTTAATAGTCAGTATATTACAGATATTTATAAATATTTTTAGGTAATATACATCAATTTCATTATAAACATGAAAAGAGAACACAAGAGAGAACTAAACATTTGCTTAATAAACTTCCAATTTTTTTCCTCATTAAACAAATATCAAAAGCATTAAAAATACTCCATGAATTATATAACATAAAGTAAGTGTATATCCTAACATAAAATACTGATTTAAGATGCACTTTTCATTAATAAATATACTTACCTAGAATACTTTCTGGGCTCCTATTAGCAATTTCACTGATAGGAATAAAGTCATATTTAACACTGGGCATAGAACTAGAGTCTTCCATACATTCAACAACAACCGTATCGGAGTTAAAAGTCATTTCATAGTCATTTTTCAAAGTAGAAAACTGTTTGTTCGCCGTCTTTAACTGACAACGACTTATATAGTAGACCTTATCAACCTGTAAAGAAACATTGAGAATTTTTAAAACAGTTCGGAATATCTTATTGCATACTAATACATGAGACATGGACTTTGCCACTATGAATGCGATTGGGGTTGCATAATGTGTCAGATATATAACAGCGGGCATGTGGTCAAGTTATTGTGGCATAATAACACTGCATGTGCAAGTAATTTGCAGATAATTCATAGGGACAAAAATGCACTGTAATAAGACTGTGAATTATTTCCGAGGGATGACATTTTGAAATAAGATCCAATAACTTACAAACATTAAAATAATATTGGTGATTTTACATTACTTTTTAATTACAAGCCAAATGCATGAAATGAGTGTTCATAGCTATACTTCCTAATATTTTTTCTACATCATAACATCTATTTTATCTCAATCAAATATCTACATTAAAGATAGCATTTTTTCATTAAAAACTACAAATCAGACAAAATTAAATAGAGATAACTTCAAAATGACTCTGCTTTCACCATGCCAATAAAAGCTTTATAACAAGCATCCCATGCTTTATTAATATATATTTTGTTAATCACTCTATTAGTAATTTAAACTTAATGAAAATTGTTTACTACTTTTTAGTTCGATTATCTACAAAAGCATATTTTTTTTAGTTTTTTTAAACTATCATTTATTTTTATATTTTACATATATATGTGAACATGTTTACCTGTATCATATCATAGAATTTTTCACATTCATTTCTAAATGCGGTAGCCCTTATTTCACCACTATCATCACACAAATCCATGCTGAATAGTTTTCCTTCACCCTTTGCATTGCTCCAAGTGCGAATATTAGATTTGTTCATAACTCGAGCTTTGATAACCCATCTGAAGAAAAGCATAGTCCTAAATTTAATACTTTTACATTTATATACATACAAACTAGCAGTTCAGACTTTCAGTTTACTGCACTTAAAATAATATATTGTATCACGGCACCTTTTTTATTTATTTATTTCTACAGAAGTGAAATCAAGATCCAAATGACTATCATCAGACTTAGATATTTATGTTTTTTTGGTGTTTAACCATTGTCTCATTGCAATCAGTGTAACTACCAATCAACGCATCGAACAATGCATGCAGCATGTACGACATGAATTTTATAGTTTATTTTTCATGAATAACATGGTGCATACTTTAAGAACCATTGAATAAACGAAATATCACTCGCTCACCTACTAACCCATCATTGACTTTTAGAAACTATAAGACCTAAACCTTCAGACTAGAAATATGGGATTGATATTTCTCATTCTATGTTAATGGCTAATGGTTAACAGTGAGATTGATTGATATTAAAAATGAAGGAATTTGTTCCAAGTCCATGCCAGTGGAGACATAAGCAAACAGTAGCAGTAATTAAAAGCAACATCCATGTGCTTATTTTCCGAAAATATATTTAAGGAGAATATTTATTACACAATGTATTGTGATTTTTAAAAATGACTAACCTACAAATTAGTGTACAGAAAGAAAAAATGTAAATCAAATATAAGAAATAATTGGTCAAGAGCACGTTGGACCATGCACACAGTAGGGTTCCGAAGACGTTAATACAAAGAAATGCACTATAGATAAAATAAAAACTAAATTGTTACACTTTCTTTCTTGTTGCTTGCACAAAATAGGTACAAAAACTTTAGTCGCCTATAACTAGAGAAACAAGTATGTCGACTATTACTCTGAAATTAGTGTAAACTAAAGTGCACCAGCAAAAGAATGTATTTGCATGACACTTATGTCTTTTTGTTGAGAAGTATAGTTTTTCGGCAATAATTCAAAAACAATAGATCCAATTATGTACAAAATAATTTTCATTCAAAGTATTTGTTAAGCGTTATGTTTGTAATTTTTTTTATATATTTTGTAAATACAGTTTAAAAAATGAAGAGGGGGGAAACAATTTCTACTACTTTTGAAAAGATTATTTTTAAAAATGTTGAATTAGTAAAAAAATTTGCTTAAAAACCTTTAAAGTGTTTTTAAAAGAACTGCCCAAATATGTGTGACACATTGATGTTTGCTGAAAAAAATTTTTTTCAGCTTCTGTTACATGTATAGAATGCCCCAGAAATATTTATTTTTGTTATTTAACACCTATACTCCAAATTTCATCAATATACATCTTATAGTTTTTGAGTAAAGTGCATGTGACATACATCGGAGGGATGGACTGACATAACAAAACAATAAGGGTTACGTTTTTGCCATTTTGGCTCAGAACCCTAATAAATAATTATTGTATTTTTATTTATGCAAATGATATTGCCTCATTATGTAAATGATGAACTTTTTTATCTTACTTGTTCTGGTAAGGACTCAAACTAGCAATGGGATGTGTCATTTGAGTAGATAACAGATTCGTATCAATTGGAGCAGCAACCCTCTGATGTGCACCAGAAGATACAGCAGGAGAAGCAGGAGTCGGTGCAGGTGGTAATGGTGGTTCACTTGATTCAGAAGTTTCACTCCAAGCTTGTGGATTTCCCAGCTTTTTGCCTACTTGACTACCTGGAACTAATATTTCTAATGCCACTACTACCATCACTCTTCTGAAACAGAATATTAAATAATTGTTTTAGTGAAAGCTTTATATAAAATTAATAAATCATTAAATTAATAATATGCATTAATCTTTTATATTGACTCTAATGATAATTACAATATTAATTTCTATTTGTCAAATAATTGGAAGGCAAAAGTTTAAAAGATCTATATTATAAAATGACATGACTATATCAAAACCTATTAGTCAGTACAAGTTATCCGAGAAAGATGATTCGTTTGAAATATTATTAAATGAAATTAAGTTAAAAGTACAACACTTTTAGCATTTTTCTTAAGTATATAGTGTGGTATATGATTTTTTGCTATTACCAATCTGAAGTAGTGATTTTCATTTGTTCAAGCATTTTTCTTCGTTTTGGATATTTACTTTTCATATATTTTCTGTACATTGGAATCAATAAATTCATAGAGGCAAATGACCAATTTGATATGAGATCCAGGCCCACTTAATTTTCAGTGTTCCATTTGAAACCAAAAGCATTTGGAAAATCAATATATAAGCTTTAGAATTATCCATTTAGTGATATGATATCTGTGTCATATTTATTTTACTCTCAAAAAAATGGTTTTTATAGTATTTTTAGTATAATAGCATAATGTACATAAATTGGAATACTAGACATAAAATGTAATATGAATTAACTAGTTCTCAAATAGTTCAAATGCTGCTAAAATAATCATGATGGATCATTACTGTGAATTCGATTTTATTTTTAGTCAGGTAATACTAATTTTATAATAGACAAATTCCTTTGTATACAAATAAGAAGTATTTGCTAAATATAATTATTTATTATGATAAGTTGCCAAATATAATATTGGGTGTTTTACCTTCACAAAAATATTTATTAGAGACATTTATATAAAAAAAAACATACATCTTTACCAAAAATTTATATTATTTTATAAAATCATGATAGTGTAAAAAATATTAAAACTCACATACCTATTGCCTTTTCCAGTATTTTTTAAAATAGATGTGAGAAAATGGTCAATTCGTATGACAGAGTATTCTGTTAGTTTACCATTAACTAATAAATCATTTAGTTGAGTTGCTAACATAACAAAACTATGCAACTGTTTCCCATCTGAAAGCAATAGCCTATATCTTTCGCTTTTATCACCTCCATGGATTCTTTTACTGCCCAGAAATTGCATTACAGGCTTGTCATAATGACCACCTTTCATTATTATCTGAAATATAAAATGTATATTGCCTAAAACATCTATTTAATAATTGTTTAAAAATGTCTATGGACAAAAACAGACAATATCACTAAGTAAGGTGAAATTTACAGTACAAAAAATGAAACTCTGTCGCTCTGAATTGTCTGTGAATGATGTGATGCACAGGTTAATGATCTCTGACCCTTGCTTTCTCTACCCTGCATGCCAATTTTATGCCACAGCAATGCTTTCGTGACTAACTTCACAGCGGCAGAGTTTCATGCATTGTACTGTAAATAAGTACTTCAAAAAAGAAAGTAAATTACATTTTTTCAATTCCAAACTTTTGGCATGCTATAAAAACATCATAACATTTGATTAAGCTGTGTTTGAACAAAGAAATTTGCTATTTAAACAAATTACAGTTTCGAAACATAAAGCACAAGTACCTGGACCACCAAACTATGCTCGGCATCTTTCGAGTTTGCCATAGGAAGATGATAAATTCTCATAAAAAAAGTTGTTTAAGTTCATTTTGAACAATAAATATTTATATAGTAAAACATGCGTAGTAGCATCTGTAATTTATCTCATAAAATCCTATAATTCGACTTATTATTGAGAACATAGCAATAATGTGATTAGCTCTAAATATTATTTGTATTTTAATTTATATAAAAATAGATAATAACTAAGTTTCTTTCATATTGTCCCTAAAGAAGCAAGTTTAATGAACATACCATTAGGTTTGAATTTGAGAGTTATAGAAACTGATGTTTAGGTTTTTCTTTTCAAATGAAAAAAACTCATATTTTCAAGGATTTTAAAAATTTATCCCTAAAAGGAGTGAAATCAGAGTTGAAAGTTTATACAATTATTTTTTAAATTATGGCCTTAAAAACAGGTATTTGAGGTTATTGTTATAAATAAAGAAATACATATTTGTTTTTTCAAATAATTGTGGATTTTCAAAGAAATCCAGCGCCTAAAGTGGTGAAATGGTAGTGAAAATTATGATGAGGACTTTGTTAGTTTTGAACTGGTTATGAAAAGTGGCATTTGGATTATTCTTTTTTAAAGAGAGAAACATCAATTTCATACTTGAAATTTAAAGGCCCAAGAACTAATTATGTCAAACTCTATTTTATTTATTTATGGAAATATTTGATTAATCTGCAACAAAATCATTAAAAATATTTCATAAATGCTTTTCAGATTTACTAGCATGCAATTAAATACTACATTTTTCAAGCATGTTTATTTTATACACATAAGATGTTCCAAAGTGGGGAAATTAGAAACATTCTTTTTTTATGAATTTACAATCATACCACTTCATTTATATTGTCATGTAAAATAAAGAAAAAATATTTATTGAACTATAATTAAAGGGTACATACAAGGGTAATGATTCAATATTAATATAGATCTACTATTTTGAGCATACCAAAGCCAAAAATAAAGAAAAAAAAATTGTAATTTACTAGTTTACAGAAATAACAAAAATAAATAATATACTCCCATTGCATTACATAAACAAAAGTTGCTTTATCTAGATTGGAAATATTTAATTTCATCCAATCTATCCAAATCATCTAATTATTCAAAGCCTCATCAGGGCCTATATTGGTTGCGGTTTAACTGCTTAAATTATAGCTACAAGTACAAAACACTTTTTATACTACATAAACTTACTTCAATTGAGCCTTCTGAGAGATTGTAAGACATTTTTGAATAATCTCTTTCTCCTTGCGTATTATCAGACTAATAATTCTTTCTGTATCTTCAAATTAACCTCTTAAAGCACCCTTTTCGGAACTATTACACAACTATTTCACGCGAGAAATAAGTTATCTATTTACTGATTTCAATATATGTTTTACGAACTAGTTAGGTTTTAGTTTTACTTCAGAGTATTGCGGTTAAATAATGACACAAAAAAAAAACACGACAAACTATCAATCAGCATTGTCATATGGATTTTCTAAAAAGTTCGTAATACATGGCAAAATGTATGATTTTTTCTTAATAAATAAAATTAGGGTACAATTAGTTAAAATTAAGTGATATGAGCACGAATGTATATCATATTAAACAAAATACTGTAAATTAAAGAACATCTATTATGGTATAGTGTATAGATGTGATCACTAAATTTCATCATTTCTTTATGAAAAATATTTAACAACCTTTTATGCTTATTTTAAACTTTTATATTCGTTATGATTATTTGTTTGATTTTACCTTCAAACAGTCAAATGGCAATCTTTTATAATTATTTGTGACGGAAGAAAAACACCGTAAATATTTTTATATACCAAAAGTAAATATCTTTTTCACATGGTAGGGGATATTTACTTACGGTATGTTACATTATATTATGAAGTTTTACAGTTTTTAAAAAGCAAGTGAGACAAAAATTTATTAAGCTCAAAATACGCTATTTTGCAATTCTGTCTATGCTCAAGTCACTTAATAGCTATGTTAGACAAAAGAATATCTAATGTTTGAAAAAAAAAGAGCATAATAATAAGTGTTGACTTTAGTCAATCCAAAATAATAATAAAAAATAGTATGTCCAATAAAAGTACAATCTGCTAACAATATGAATTTGGTATTAAATAAATATGAATAGTTTACAAAACTGATCTTTTTTACTACAACTGGCAATATTGATCTCAATCCGTTGACAGCTACAAAGAAAATTCCCGCGTAAACTTGTTCGTACAAGTTACGAGCTAAAGTCAGTCTCACACTCACATCTTCGATAAGAAGCTTCGACTTCTTGTCGCGTCAAAACAAACCTCTAAGGCCTTGTCCGCACTGCGAATTCAAATTCGCGTGGAAATAAATCCACACCGCATCGCATTCAATTTGTATCAAATCACAGATTTTTCCGTGTGAATTTTTAACCGCTAGCGCGGCTACTCCTTTATGATTCAATATGTTACAGGATTGTGACAAAAATATCGCGCGGCAAAATATCGCTAAATTATCGCGATATAAAACCAAATTTTAGGCTCCCACCTTTGTGTGTGATGAAACTTCAACTACTTATCGCGCTATAAATTATGCAGAGTTGGTATTTCAAACATGGCACATGTATTCGACGCAGTATCGTTGTATTATCTAAGTTTTTTAATTATTTATATATTATTGTATTATGCTACAAAAAAAAGAAAGCCTAAAAAGCAAAGACGGTAGCAGATAAAACTACACAAACATCCAATAAGGTTCTGATTTTGATTAATAGGTATATATTTATGTATTAACATTTCATATTATGAAACTAACTAAAATACATTACATTTTTTAGACGATCAATGGAAAAACTGATAAATGATTTTCAAGATAAGTCATCTGGATAATACTTAAACTTTTTCGAATGAATTCTAGTGATTTTGAATATTTGCTTAATAAAATTGGACTTTGATTATAGTAGATATTGGACCTTTGATTATAGTACAAGATATAAAATTTAGAAAAGCTATTCCAACAAAAATACGGTTAGCAATAACACTTAGATATTTTGCTTCAGGATACAGCTTCACAAGTTTGCATTACTTATTTAAAATTTAAAGCCAAGCAATTTCTAAAATTGTGGAGGAAGTTTATATAGCAATTATTGCCAATTTAAGAGATAAGGTTAAGGTAATAATACATAGACTTAACTTTTGACATCCTATTGATCAATAATAATAAACAATTTATTGAGTTATAAATCAAATTTTAATGTTTCTATCCAAATGGACGTCGCAGGTATGGAAGTATGGAGCCGAAGATAGCGTACGCTAAATTCCTTTGATATGTATTTAAAAACCGTCGGCCGTTCCATCGTGCTGCGGCTATCGTCACGCAACACGCAATAATTCGTAACACATGCCAAATATGGCATCCCATACGGCTGCGTTTATCGTGATAATAGACGAAGTTTCGTGACAATAGACGCAGGTGTGAGATCGCATAATAATTATGGCCTATAACAAATTAAACAGTAATTATTGTTACTAATTATTATATTACCTTTGTGCGAATGAATCCCATGTACGCTCTTAAACTCTTTTGGAAAATCATGGAACAAATTATGTTTAGTCTTAAATAAGTATGAGATAAACGATTACTAAAACAAAATTCGTAATTTTCAAGTACAGATACTTATTTATATTCAATTTGTTCTTCAGCAGAAACTTCAAGAAAACTTCATTTTGAATAAAAATGAATTGAGTATAAAGTGAAAACAAAAGTCAAATACAATAGGTACATAACATTGGGTAATTTTACGTAATAGGAAAATAACATAAACATCAATGTATAAAAAACGATCAAAGCATGTTGGACCATGCTCATATAGGGTTCCGAAGCCATTTTTATGAAGAAATGCACTACTGATGAAAAAAGTATGTTAATATTACACTTTTTCCATTTTTCCCGCACTGAATAGTTTTAAGCACTTTAGTCGCCTATAACTAGAAAAATAAGTATGTACGTCAACTATTATTATTAAACTATTATAAACTTAAGCGCATTAGCAAAAGAGCGTATCTTCATGACACTTACGTCCTTTTGTTGAGAAGCTCAGTTTTTGACAATAACTCAAAAGCAGTATATCCAACAATGTTTAAAATAATTTTCTTCGAAAGTATTTATTAAGTGTTACCTTCGCTATTTTTTTCATAATTTTTGAGATTTACGGTTTAGAAAATAGAAGTTTCTACAACTTTCGTAGCGATTATTTCCGAAATTATTCGTGTAATCAGAAAAAGTGCTTAGGAACCTGAAATTGCTTTTAAAAGAACTGTCGAAATATATGCCACTCATTGAAATTTGCTGCAAAAATTTTTTTCAGCTTCTGTTACATGTTCCGTATGCCCCTCCTAGAAATATTTATTTTTGTAATTCAACAACCAAATTAAGTAGCGGCATATACAAGACACCTACACTATAAATTCTATCAATATACATCTTGTAATTTTTAATAAATTGCCTGTAACTACACGGGTTCTGTTTTTGCCCTTTGGCCTAGAAACCCTAAAAAAACTTCGATCAAAACAGTAATGGACTACGAGTCTGTAGAGTAAAATACTTTAGGAAAAAACAACAGAATATTGATGTCATAAGACAATACAATATTATTCTAAGATTCGGTAGATAATACTATATTAGGATTTTATTTTCGAAGATAGTTCAATTTAATAAATAAATGTTACGATTTTTTAATCTTCATAAACTGCGAAGATATTATTTTCAGTCCGATTTTCTCAGTTTGCATCACATCTTAACGTTTTAGGAATCTATGTTGACTATTTTCGAGTAATAACTGTCTCTCTCTCTCTTTCTCTCTATTTGCGTGTGTTTGCATGTGCGTGTTCATGTGCGTGCGCGTGCGCGCATTTGTAAGTAAGCTTCTCATAAATTTTTAATGATAGATTAATTGATCGAAACGAATGTTGCAGTTTGCAACATTCCAAAGTGACCACTCTACTTAGACTTTCTAAAAATTTTAAATAATTCCAGCACTTTCGTAGCACTTTCAATATTTTGAGAAATCCAAAGTTAAAATTTTAAGGAAAAGGTTTTATTGAAATAACTTTTAAACTATTCTATCATTCGATACCAAAATCTGATCACCTCTTTTTCACAAACGAATGCATCGATTGCCGCAAATTGCATAAAAATTAGTAGATTTGAACAAGAGATACCGTTATAGATAATTTTTCAATAAGTGTTTCTTTTACAATATTTTTTAAACTAGTCTGCATAGAAGTATTCCTACATAAAAAAATGACCAAATGAAATTAGCTTCGTAGTAAACGTGCCATACAATATTGGCTTCGCCGCCGTACAGATGTTCACCATGTGTCCTTATTCTTTCTTTTTCTCTCGTCAACGAGTGTCTTCCTTCTTTCTTTTCTTTTCTCTTTGGTTTAGAAACACAGTGTAAATCAAAATTAGATCTAAAAAAGATAACAACAAGGTCCTTTGTAAAACATTTATTTGGTTTAAAAATATATCGTATATCCTCATTTACATTTGTGTAAGTTTTGCGCCACAAATGAACGTAAATTTGTTTATTTTTATGCTTTTCTATTTTGATGCTAGTCTATGATAAATTCCACATTCTAACCTTTTCATTAAGAAACTAGGTTGTTCTTTGAAAATTGTATCAAAATCGGTTGATTTGTTTAAAATATATTGTTAACCGAAATTTTCACTAAAGGCATTTCTTTCAGAATAACTAGCGAAAATTTTAATGGATAGACGTTTAGTACTCTGTAATTTTTTTTGTTGAAAAACTGGTTTTAAACTAGTTCGACAGATATTGAAGTTGAAATATTAAGAAAAAAAGTGATTTATTAAAAAAAAATACATTTATGAACTGAAAGAGCTGTGAATGTATTATAGCTTTATATTTGAACTCTAAGAACTTAATAAAGTTAAATATTTTTGTTGAACATATTTTTAAGCGCTTTAAGCTCGAAATTTACAAGATTTCAAAGATGGTTTGTATGGTTAACCGTTCTACGAAAAACTTGAAAATATTGTAGACAACTATACTTTTGAAGTCAAGGAGCTGAAAAAATACATAAAATATTGTCATATCGGGAAGTTTTAAGGAAGAGGATTTTTAAGTAACTAGCTAAACGTTTCTTAATTATATAAAAGGACTAACACGACAAATGTTCTTCTACCTTATATTGTGCTCGATGACTTCAATTCCTATCATACGCTTTGGGGTTGTGGTGGCGTCGATTCCGCTGACAAGAGTTTGGTCAACATAGTGGATAAACTCGATCTTTTCATCCTTAACAATGGCACCCCACGCGTCGAACTAGAGACCGCATTCAAGTCCCAGTGCATTGGACTTATCGTTCTCCTCTCCTGATCTAGCTCCGATCCTGCCCTGGGAAGTCCTACAAGATTCTTATGGTAGCGAATATTTTCCAATCGTTATCAAACTTCCTTTTTCTCGCCCTTCTCCTAAAAACTGATTCTCCTTATAAAATACAAATTAAGAGATGCTGATTGGAATGGTTACAGGGATCAACTCGATCATAAATTTGTTGAACTACCTAAATTCTCTGCTTAAGACCCTCTTCGTGTACCAACGCTCTGTCCCAAGCCATGCTATCGGTGGCCGATGACATGTTTTCAATAAAGAAACTCTCAGTAGTGGGCATTCCGTCCCACCGTGGTGGGCCTAAGAATGCACATGTGCTGTTAAGGAGAGAAAAGGAGTTGAAAGTCTATACTGTCGAAAAATGTTCCAGGAAAACTTTATCAACCTTTCTAAAATACGTGCCAAGTCCAAGTGGCTTTGTCGCAGGAAGTAGTTAGAAGGATGGCGCAGCTTCTGTGAGTTTATTTCCTCTGATGTCTCTTCCCACACAGTTTGGAAAGAAATTCCTAAATTCCGCGGTTTTTTTAACGAGGCAGTTTTCGCGTACCTGAACACTTCAAAGTGGATAGAACGGTCCATGAATAATTTTCCCCTCTGATTTGTTCGCAATCTAAATTGAAAACCTAATTCTTACTCTTTCTCTCACACGAGCAGCCTAAATTCACCCTTTTCAGTATATGAGTTGAATTTAGTTCTCTTATTATTGAAAGTTTCAGCCTCTAGCATTGATGGCATCCCTTACTCTTTCCTAATCAACGCTTCTAAATAGGTTTTGTCTTACTACCTGGATATAGTTAATTCGGTTGTAATTACAGGTAACGTTCCTATCATCTGGATAACACAGACTATAATTTCAATATTTAAAACAAAGGGAATCCAAACGACCCTACTGCATATCGCCTGATTGCTCTGTCCTCTGTTTTGGTAAAGATTGCTGAACACTTCGTCAAGAACCTATTTAAGTGGATCGCCAAGAGCTGCGGCCTCTTGGCCAATTCTCAGTATGGATTCAGAAAGTATAGAAACACTATAGACAGCCTCAGCATATTTACCTCAGATATTCGCGTATCCTTCTTCCAGGGAAAGTCTGTTACAGCAGCTTTTCTTGATGTCTCTTCCGCATATGATAATGTACAGCTTCCGATTCTCATTAACAAGCTTCTTAAGCTGTAGATGCCAGTGAGGCTGAGTAACTTTGTCTTTAATCTACTTTATGAGAGAAGAATTCTTCTTCGTATCGGTGATGAGGCTAATCTCACGACTGGTGTGGCTTTCCTCAAGGGTCCGTACTGAGCTCGCTTTTATATAATCTATATACTTCCGACCTAGAGTTGTTAATATCCCCATGGAAAATTCTTCAATACGCTGATGACCTACTTCTATACTTTTCCGACACTTTAATGCTACCACGATTCTGTTTGAGTCTTTGCAGCTGCATCTTTGCTCTCTTGGATCAAAGCTCTCCGCCTTTAAAAGTGACTTGGTTGTTTTCTCAAGAAAGAGAATGGTGCCGGATGTGCCTGTTATCCTGTGACAGGGAGTCCGGACGCCCTACAGGGCGTCAGGATTTCCTGTATAAAGCTTATTAAGTTTCTTGGTTTATTCCTTGACTCCAAATCATCGGGAACCGATCACGGTAACTACGTCGTCACAAAAGTTGAAAAAAATTTCAGCATCCTAAGATGCCTCTCTGGTACATGGTGGGGTGCCCATCCCTATTTCCTTAGATTTCTGTACAATGCGATTGTTTATAGCCATCTGGACTATGGATCATTTTTGTTAGAGCCAATAAAGTCTATTTCTTTGATGAGATTGAACCTGGTTCAGGTCAAAGCTCTGCGGATAGTCATGGATTGTATGAAATCCTCCTCTATCAACGCACTCCAGGTTGAATGCGCAGATCCACGTCTTCCTCTTCGGCGAAAGTTTTTATCTGACTGCTTCCTATTCAATTAATTGCAATTTTCAAACCATGCCTTAATGTTATCCACACTGTTTAAATTCTTTGAACCCGGACAACATGTGGTTAATGAAAAACTCCGTGCCATGTCTCAGCGTCCAGAGACTTCAAGCCATAGAGGCTAACTTCTATTCCTTTAATACATTACCCCTTTTTAACTATTCGTTCAAAACCATAACCTCGCAACCTAGAATTATTTTGGACTTCGCTATTTCAAAAGACGACCTCAGTGCTGATTTCCATGTTCGCTCCATAATGTAGAACGGTTGGTTGGGGTGGCACACCATCTTTACTGACGCTTCTAAGCTCTCTAGCTAAATGCGTTGGAGTTGATACATTCCACTCCCAATACAATATAGTTCAGAAAGTCAAATGCCCATCGAAAGCTCGGTGTTTATATGCAAATGTCGAGCCATTTTGGAAGCCGTTAAGTAAATCCTTCTATTAAAATTAAGCTGCACGCTCATACTAAGATTCCCGTAGTTCCCTCGAATCCCTCCATTTAAATCATTTCAAGTCCAAAACTCATATCCCCTTAGTGATAGAAATAAGGAAACAAATCGACCAATGCCATGAAAGAGATCTACAGAGTGTATCGGTCTGGGTTCTTGGCCATTTGGGTATCGCAGAAAATGAAAACGTGGACCTGGTAGCAAAGGACGCAACCTCCTGTAGGGATAAATCCCCTATATTAATTACGCTTATGATTTGGCTGCCCTGTTTAAGAAATGGCTGCTTTCTTCGTGGTCTTATCATTGGTCGATTTCCAAAAAGTCTAAAGGGGTCCATTATTCTCATATTCAACCCTCCATCCCTCCTAAGCCTTGGTTTATTAAACTCAAATTTAACAAACGAGCTACATCAACCATTTGCAGTATGAGACTTGGTCATTGCTCCACCCTAATGCACCTAGCTAAACTTCGCATCAGAGACTCATTGGTATGCGAATGTGGTCTAGATGACGGGGACTTAAGCCACATTTTTCTTACCTTTCCTTTATATAATCATCACCATCTTTTAAACTCTCTCCTACATTCAGGTGTCCCTCTCCCAACTTGCATTCCTACTCTCTTATTCTAAGCCTCTAAATCAATCCTATCCTCCCTTATCTAATTAATTAGCTATAATAATATGAAATTGTAAATAGAATCACATATATAATATTTATTTTATGTTTGTGTATTATTTATTTTATATATCGTATGCGTTTATAAGTATTTGCACTGCCTTTTCTATCCTTTCTCCCCTTTTTCTACTTTTTCCCCTATCTTTATTTACTTATAGTTCTTGTGTCTCTTTTTATGTTTTAACAACTCTGAACGCTTGGTTTCTTAGTTAGTTTACTTCGTCATGAGGAATGACTTTTATTTCACATGTTATTGAAGCTAGCACAAATATATAGTCCTCTTTATGATTGCCATTATTAAAGAAGTGAAGTGAAGTGAAGTCTGGACAATGGACCTTCAGGGTGATCACAAAAATTCTCGTATTGTTTTGTGAAATAATGCATTTCAGCTCAGAAACTACGCAAACATGATTCTTAACATTTTTGAAGTAAAAAATAGAGTTATCTTACAAAACCATTAGATTTAAAAAAAAAGCAATTGGATTTTTTAAATGTATTGACAAAAATGTTTTTAGAGCAAAGCAATAGATTTAATCTGGCCAATAGCATTTGATACAGTTTTTTTGAATTTCAAAAGTTTTTAGATTTCACAAATCGATCGATCGAGAAACGATATATTTATTTAAAAAGGAATAATTTAAAGTATTTGGTAATTTATTTGGACAATTTGATTAATTTTAACAAAACTTAAAAATTTTAATGCAACTTTTCAAGTGTAAAAAAATGGAGGTTATACCTTAGAAAATGTTTCATTAGAAAAACAGGTGGTTAATTTTGAAATTGATAAGTTTAATGTCTTAAAATTGCTTGAAAATATATACATAAAAAAATATTGCTCAAAATTTACGAAATATTATGTGATAAACTTTTAGGAAGTCTAAAATCAATTAAGTTCTTGCGTATGCTATAAGACCTATTCCAATGGGTTTATTTGTTCAAAAGATATTTAAGGCTTCATACAAACTTACACGCATTAATTTATGAATATTGCTCTGAAAATATTTAGAATAGTTTCCTAGGACTCGAAACGTCCAAATTCAATAAAATATCAATTCTCGCAAATCGGACTGATAACGATAACTTCCTTATTTAACGAAAGCCATTTATTATTTTCTAATCGGGAAATAAAAAATGCCAAAATGAAGTCGCTAGCAATATCTGACCATAAAATGGCAAATCTATATGATAACCAAACTCGCACATACGTGTTGCATATATGTTCTTGCACTTCCAACCACCAGCTACTATACCGTTGTTAAAATAATTTTATTATTTGGTCCATTGCGGGTCTGTTCGGTCTTAATTTGACAAAATGTAGAAAAATAATATATTTAACTTCAACTAAAATTATTTAGTTTTTAATATGGTGTTTTTTATTGTAGCATATAAAATGTAACCTATATATGAATTATAAAAAAATTAAAAATGCATTGAATACGCTTCGTTTCTTATAAATTACAATTTTAAAAAGTGCTAAATATTATTTAAAAAGTCAATAAGTGTTATTATCGGTCAAAGCACAACTTTTCCAATAATGAAAATGGTATTTTATTTTTGGCAAAGGGTGTATTTTTTTCTTTCACGCCATTCGTTTATTTTAACACTAGATTCTTTTGTTATAGTTATATTATGCAACTAGAGATCAAATCTTAGCTTTAGCCATATCAAACTTTGCTATATTACTTAAATAAAACATTTTGTCAAACCATAAAGTTCCGTTCTACATTGTGTCAAACATAGGTGTCAAAAATATTCTAGGTGTCAAACTTACCGAAAAAATATGGCCGATGGACATTTAGCAAATAAGAAAGACGAAACTAAAAAAAGTTTAAACGTGCACCTAACAAAATTATGCTGTGAAAACGATTGCCAGCTAGATCCAGAAGGGGAAATGTGATTTTCATCACTAAAAAGACTAATTTTAAGGTAATTTCATAATGCATAATATTTTTTTCTGTTGACAAGTTTATATTTAAAACATATCGTGTTTTAGGCGCAGTTAGACAAATGTTGCGATCTTCTTACAAAGGTGAAATGAAATAATTCTGCATGGATTAGGTAGCCATACAACGATGTTGTAATTTAGCGCTACAACTACAAACCCTGTTTGCCGGAACATGTCAGATAGAAGTAAACACTGGCACTGTTGATGTAGTGGGTATGTACAAATAAACATTACAGTATGAAATATTTAGTCTGGCTAATAATTTGCATATCTAACTTAATTTTAATTTCAGATGATTTAGAGCCACTAACGGATGATCTAGATTATGGTGCTCAGGTTCGTCATTCCTCATCAATCCACATCCGTATATTTAGAACGGTGTTGCTTGGTGCCAATTAGTGACTAATGAAAAATGTTCTTACATTAAAATGAGATAGTGCAAATGGATAGGTTTGACAGTTTTGAAATCTGATTAATATTATAACTCTGACTATATTTTCAGTGCTTTGGCACTGGAAAATAGATGGTGTATTAACAAGTGCATGGTGGATACATTTGCACCACTATTTGTTAGTGATGCCAAGGAATGCATATTTTTGTTGTAATATTTGCATAAGAATGAAACTGGAAAGTTCATAAAGATTCTTTGTACAGAGAGCATCATGGAGTGCTATATTTTAGGATTAACTTTTGTATTCAAGTTTCTATTATGTAGAAAATTACAAGGTGATTCTACAATAGGAGTTTAGTGTGAAGTTTTTGCTCCTCTCATACTTCTACAGTTGATTGTTGTAAGGGCTTGTCAACTCCATCAGTAATTATTTCCTAAGTACATCTTTTATAGTGTTAAAGCATTATAAGGGGACTTTAATAAGAAGTGAGAATGAGTATGTCTCTAGTAATTCTATTAAATGTTATTTTATTTTTGACATATTTTTCACTTGTGAATTTTTTCTTCAAACATAGATACTAATAACCATGACACCATTATTTTTTTATTTTCAACAACACTATGACAGACCGTAAATGTAAGACTCATTTTAAAAAACATACTTAATTTATTAAAATTAAATTAAAAGATATTCAAATTATATTTTTTTATTTAAAATATAATTAATATTCCAGCTTTACCGGCCAGTATTTACGGATTTTGGAAGAGTTTATACCTCATTGTCACTCCATGGTGAATGCCCTCGATTTAATTCTATGAGTTTAATATAATTGAATCCATGTGTTAAATTCATGTTATTATACCCACTTATTACAAAATGAATGACTTGATATAAACATACTATGATAAATTGAACTTTGTAGAATTAAGCTAGAAATTTATCAACATAGTGAGAATAATAACCAATTCCTAAATAAAATGATAATATTCTCACTTTTCATTGTAATTAAACATCTTTCTAGAAATAAAGCTTAAACTTGATTTTTTCTAAAAATTCAGATATGTATAGAATATTTTGCACATTCAGAATTTTTCTCCTCATTCTTAATAACCAAAACATATAGTTAGAAATGATTAAAAAAGGGGAAAACTGCTACAATTTAATTTGTTTTAAAGTTAAAATGAAATCCGTAATTGATTTTGGAAATTTAAGACTGGATTAGATTCATTAGAAAAACTCTTGCCAAAAATTATAGTTCCATTTTATATGGTCTAATTATTTGAAATTGTGCCATAGAAATAAGTGTGGTATCATTTTCTTCTTAAATGATTACTAATTTATTTGAAAAATTGTCATCTAAATGCTGTTCATATATGCACCTCAGTAATTCAGTAAATTAGTAATTTGATTTGCTTAATTTGAAATGTATAATTTTAATTGAACATTTTAATGGAAAGTCTAATTGAATTGAAATTGCTCAATTCAAGTGTATGTAAAGTATGACTAAGCAAAGATTCTGTTTCATTATATTTTACTTGATTTGTTTGATGAAATGTTTTAAGTATAGTGCATTATTACTGTAGTACATCTACAGACTATTCAGTGAACTCGCCCCAAAATGTAAATTTTTGTTTTATTTCCAGTCTAGATAAAAAGATCACCAAATTCATCTCATAGAAACAATTTTAAAATCATTCAACTGTCAATTCGTTTTATGTACTTTATCACCATTGATGTTTGCAAATAGGCCTTTTATAATAAAATCCATAGTATTATAAAGTTTTATTGATTTTGTTTTTTCTAAATTGCCATGCCAATATACTCTCATCCATAATCTAAATAAGTTTGTATAACGCTCTTCTACAACGGCATTGTAGTGTATTGGTTGACTCATGCGCCGACGTCACGTGACAGTGGCGTTCCGGCCGTTGAGCGGAGCGGTTGTGTCCTAAGATTGTGCGTGTTGTGGTGTTGGTGAGCCGTAAAATAGTCCAAAAGTAGGATATTACATGTGGCGACGAGGACAAAAGTGAGTACCTACCAACACAATAATGATATCAAAAAAAAGGAAAAGATGATGAAAAGTAAGGTTATAAAATGAAGTAAACAAGCTACGTCATTCTCGAAGTACCTATTTATTATAATAGACCGGGTGTTTACTCGTTACTTATTGATACCAATATAGATGCGTCTCGAGTTATCTAATAATTACAGAATATTTCACCAACATTTTGATAGTATTATAATAATATTCTACTAACATTTAACTAGTGTCACAGTATATTATGAATAATAACAACAACACTTGTATGGTTCCAGTTTAAATAAACAACGAACCTTTAGAACGTTAAGTGGAAAAATAAGTAACATTTAAATTAATTAGATATCTACGTTAAATCAAAATTAAACCTACATTGCTTAGTATAGAAGGTACAATGAACTCTTTGTTTGCACTGTTGGAGGGAACATTTTGGTTGATATTTGAATTTGTCTATCCAGGTGAATAACAAATGCTAAAATAAAACCGTTGGCATTTAATCGGTACCCACCCAACTAAGTAGGGAACGCAGATTATAATTGATTTGCCTCATTAAGTTGATGAAAAGAAAAACTGTGTGTGTGTCTAATGAATGATATATTGCTCATGTGTGTTTATTTACCCAAAGCAGTAAGATTTGAACTGATCATTAAATTGATATGAATTAAATAAAAATGGTATATACCTAATATGGTTATGAGGTACAAACACTAAGCAGATTAAAATCTGGTCATTCAATTGATCTCATGACACTATATGTGTAGCAATATTACGAGTATTACGTAATATTATGTTGAAAAATTGTTGATATAAACAACCTTATATTAAAAATAGCGGATAAAAGTTATCTGATCATTAAATTGATGAGACAGAAAATGTGTTGGATAAAAACACAACAGCAGATGATATTCATCTGAATCATTAAATTGATTATTTCAGGTCGCCCCAAAGATGTCACTGCTTTCATTGGAAAAGTTCGACTGTAACGGTGAATCTACCTCGGGGTTCGATGGGAGCGATGGAAACGAGCGTTGTTTATATATTTGGAAGCGTCTAACATTGATAAAGACGTAAAGAAAAAGGCCTCCCTTCTACATTTCGGGGTTTAGATTTGCAAGAAGTATTTTACAATATTCCTGGTGCTAATATCGAACCAAGCGAAGGCGTGGACGTGTTTGAAGTAGCAATATCTAAACTAGATTCCTACTTTGCACCAAAGCAGAGTAGAGTTTACGAGCGACATACATTCAGGCTTCTCAAACAAGAACCTGAAGAAAATTTGAAAATTCTAGTGAAACTCAGAAAACAAGCTGATAAATGTCAGTTTACTGATAAAATGGAAATATTATTGATCAAATAACGGAAAAATGTTACTTCCCGAACTGAGGAAAAGATACTACGTATTGGAGATGAAATTACATTAGACCGAGTAATCACAGAGGCAAATACACTAGAACTTGTAAATAAACAATTAGAGGAATTTAAAGATCTTGCAAAATCAAATGGAAATGAGGAAGTAAATAAGGTGAACAGTAGATTTAAAAGAAATTTTGACAAACCAAGGAATGTACAACATGGATGCGGTAGATGTGGTAATCCCAGACATGTTGCAACTGATACCAAATGCCCAGCAAGAGATAAAGAGTGTCTAAAGTGTGGTCTCAAAGGACATTTTAGACAATATTGCAGGACTAGACAAGCTTTTAAGAGAAAAATAGAGAAAGAATACAGTCATGATCAAAAGAAAGGTCGAATTGAAAGGGAGAAGAATGAAGTTAATCAATTGCGTGATTCCTCGAACGAGATGGCACAGAAAGAGGAAGAAACCGAGTACGTCTTCCATATTGATGACGATGTCGAAATTGACTGCACTATTGGAGGAGTAGAAACTAAGATGTTGATTGACTCGCTGCAAGCAAAATTTGATTACGAAAGCAACTTGGGAAACATTAAAGAAAAACAGTTATTTTGAATAATCAACATCCAAATCCTAATGTAACATTTATGGCCTATGGTAGTACTATCCCACTAATGATTAAAGGATCATTTGAAGCTCGGATACAAGTAGGATCGAGATACGAATACTCAATTTATGTCGTGTGTGATGGCACGAAATCTCTTAGGAAAAACTACCGCAATATCATTAGGAGTACTGAAAATCGGATTGAATGCGGAAGTTAATCAAGTAATCTTTTCCGTGAAGGAATATTCTCCACACAACACTTTTTTCTAAATTTATAAATATCGTTTTCAATTATTTTATTGTATACCTAATCTTCATGTCCTTGTTTTTTTAAAGTTCAATCATACAAATCTCGTTTTCTTTTAATTTGTTCACAAATTCTTCTTAAAGTAATTGTGATCGAAAAGTTACTATGTGACATATTTATAAAACTTATCAAATTATATTAAGCTATTAATAGGCTCGTCCATATCAAAAGACATTTGAAAAATTTTTAAGTTTTGTGTTTTGGTACATTTAGAAAATCCGAGAGGAAATTTCAAATATAACACATTGATGTAACACATAATGTAAATTGGTGCGAGTACCAGGACAGCAGACATATAAAGTAGTACAAAACGTCTATTTTACATAAAGATCTTTCTATCCACCGTTATCTTTCAACTTAATACCCGAATAATACAAAATATTTATTTTACAACTAATTTAATGTGGCGTATTATGGAAAAATTTCTGGTTGGCCGTATCTTTGATATAATCATAAGTTTGACGTGAATACATCTATGTATAAATGATGAAAAAGAAAGAGCAATTGGAAGACAGGTTGATCTTATGAAAAGCACGAGATATAACAACATAGGTTGACATTTAATTACATGTGGAGGTTAAATCAAGATACATATTCCCTACTGTTGTGGGTTAAGTCTGGCAGCATTTTAAGTTTTCTTCTTCTTTATGAAACTAAGATGTGATTCATTTTATATGTATCGAACCCTTACACCAACTTTCTTGTCCAAAGTCGATGCTCGTAACTACTGAGCTACCAGAGTTCAATTCGACAGTGTTTGTAGAAATACCATTTGATTTTGCAAGAAACATAATTGTTATAGACATCTATAATTAATTATTTATTTTATCAATTTGATGTGATGTGCATAGCTGTACAGCATTTGTATTCATAATAGCAATTGTAAATACTCAAAATGCTTAAAATTTTAATTTAATTTCTGGTATACAAACAAAATGCCTGAGGTTGTAACTTGATACAACCCAAGCTATAAGCTGTAAACGAGTTTTGTCACAGAGAACAATAAAATAGTGACATGTACCATAGAGAACAGAGACTTTCTTAATAAACACTGATGTTCGTTTTGAGGTGTTACAAGTTCGGTAAGTTTATAATTTTTAAGGATTCGCAATTGACCTATGTACCTATCAAACTGAATTTCTTTCATTTGTATTTTTCATCCATATGTGAGCACACATACTTTTGCAGAGCAGTTGAATAAGATGTATTCAAACTCTTTACACGAGGTAAGATTTCTTGCCATTATACATAACAAATGTTTTTAGGTGACCCCATGGATATAGTGCATTCACGGTGCTCGTATCTGTATATGTGCAGTTAGAACAGTTAAATGAGTTGTCCTGTACTGACTCTGTCGACACTCTTGATTGTCTTCCCATCGTATGCATGAACATGTTTAAAGCACATGAATAAGATGTTCTGTATTTACAATGCTTACATCCAAAGTTTTCGTTGGTATGCTCGTATGTGGGTTTTAGATGTGATGAGCTGTATCATGATATCACGGTATGAAATGATGAGACTGGTCAAATTCGTAGGAGGAATGTAGTCCATTTGAAAAAGATTCAAGGAGAGTGGAGCGTGTTCCAAGATCAAAATAAAATCACCAACGATGAAATGAATATTGGAACCAACCCTACGTCACCTAAATAATGTAAGTTTTGATTTACCTATTCATGCATCAATGATACTTGATTCGTATAGAAAATGAATAAATGTTAATCACACTTGAAGAAAACCCATCACAAACATAGAAGCGTGTTATAATTTGGATTTATTGATAAATAGATAATTAATAAAAATAAATAAAACAAGAAAGGGATGTAGTGTATTGGTTGACTCATGCGCCGACGTCACGTGACAGTGGCGTTCCGGCCGTTGAGCGGAGCGGTTGTGTCCTAAGATTGTGTGCGTGTTGTGGTGTTGGTGAGCCGTAAAATAGTCCAAAAGTAGGATATTACAGGCATATTAAACCAAGATAATTGCAAATCGAAAGTTGTGTTGCATTGCAAAATGACAGTATAGATATGTTAATAATTTGAAAGTTTCACCAGGTCCCATTGATAATCGAAAAGGCTATTATGTAATGAGATTTTCAACAAATCACACAAGAGTATCAAAATTCTACAGATTTTAAAATGTTATATAACTGTTTATTTAGTACTAGCTTTTACTTGCACCTCTGTCTACATGACCTAAAATAAATTTCTACTTATTTATATCCATGATGCTGTGTCCACTATGATCTTGATCTTGTTCCTGTTTCTGACATTGTATTTAAATATCAATTCCATGGAACAGAACTGTAAATACAACTAATGCCATTTATGATCATTAGTGGAAAATATATTCTATTGTGAGAAGAATAGCAGGAAAACAGTATAAAAATTATTCTATATGTTACCTGGCTGTAACCATTACCATACCAAATTTCATCAAATTCTGTTCAGTAGTTTTCAATATTTCGTGAACAGATATGTAGATAAACAGATAAAAATTCTAAACCAATAAAATGTATTCGCTCTATGTTTCTAAAACAGGAGTTTTTCTAAATATCTTTATTGTAGAATTTTTCTACTGTTTTAATGTGTAGATATTGGCAATTTTAAATATTATTTTGGTGAAATATGCAATCAAGAAATATTATGTAACAAAAGTGGTATCAGTAAACTAGTGGTACAGTGAGCAATACAATCTCTGTCTAAAATAGAAGAACATGTGATGTTAAATGGGTGTGGTTTTTATCAAAATATTACTTACACAACTTTGGAAACATTTGCACAAAATAACTTTAATTTTTATATAATATCGTTAAATTCCATCTCCTTCATTTTGTTCTCAATTTTAATTGTGGCATGAAGAAACTGACTACATATATTAAAAATTATTCATACAATTTATAGGTATGTATTATAGCTAGGTCTTATATAAAATCAAGTCATTTAGTGTCTATGGAAGGCCTATTAACCAACTTCTTGTTATTTTTTCCTAATTAGTTACTTCTCAACATACATTGACCATATCAATATTAGACATTTTTTAACTTCCCATGGTAAATTAAATTGGAAAGTTATTGTTTTCAGTCTGATTTTCAATATCGAGTTTTCTCAGATTTTAGTGTCCTAGGAATCTATTTTGACCATTTCCTAGTGAGGTGAGAGTTTGTATGTAATATATGTATGTACGCTTGTATATGTAACCCTTTCATAACTTTTTGAAGATTAACCGAGAAACGGTTTGTGGCATTCGAAATGAGTATTGTCAACCTAGACTTCCTGAAGATATTAATCGATTTCACCTGGTACATTTTGAGAAATCTCAAAAATAAAAATTTTGAATGTTTTTGAAATAACTTTTGATTATTTTACTGATCCATCGCAAAATCCATTAGCTTAAGCAAACAGATGCATTGATTGCTGTAATTTGCATAAAAATTGGGTGATTTGTTGAGATAGCACTGGAGAAAAATTATCAGACAGATATTTTTAGAATATTTCTTAAACAACTCTTCCAATAAATTCTAAAATAGAAACAGCCATTTAGCTAGTAAGTAACGTCGATTACCCTAAATGTACAACAAATGTGATGAACCATGTTCATTCAAGAAATATCATTGTTAATGAAAAATTGTTTAAAATTTTTTCAAGTAATTTAGTTCTTGTTGGATTATTGTTTGGTATCTATCAACTTTCTTTGCTTAGCCCTTTGCGGCCATGGTCGGACAAACAAAACTGACAAAGAGGCCAGTGTCGGATATATCAGACAAATTGCTCTTTTGTTTGTTTCTTTATTTTTGCGTAATTAAAGAACAAAAATAAAAATCTATATGATTTAATGAATCGAATGGTGTTACTAATACATTAATTTATCTTAGAATTCCAGAAACATCAATGTGACAAAAACCTATTTCCTTCAATACAAAACATCAACTTACATAAATATTCATAAAGCCGAAGTCGGATATATCCTACAATAGTGATGTGACTGTTAGTTTACTTTTTTTTGTTATAATGTCATTGCTTTAATAGCTTTGAGGTTACCGGAACATTGACCTAAAAAAATTTCAATTCAAAACTCGATTAAATGAATTTATAATTTCTACATAAAAATTGTTTTTTTATATAGCATAGTCGAAGGATAATTAGTAGGCGAGCCATCAGTGAGCAGATGGACACAGCTACACATGTATACACGCAATTCTAGAGGAGTCACCAGTGCTTTGCCGACCACATGGGTAGGAATAGAATATCTAATGAAGGGAAGAGTGGACTGATGGAGGGGAGGTGAGGCGTTGAATGCGGGAGTAGGGTAATGGAAATGGGAGTGGGCGATGTAGGGGAGGGGGCCATCAAAACTACTCACTGGATAAAAGGCAACAGTGGAAACTGTTGCCTTTATCTGTATTCTGTGAGACTGTCGTATTTCATCGGTCGAGCCGGCTCATTTTTATTATAGCTAAGTTGACTACAGCATGGGTCTACC
>BGZK01002211.1:0-72232 GCA_005406025.1 Eumeta japonica | reverse complement strand
GAAACCAACATCTCAAACTGCGGCCACAACAAGGACGGACCCGTAAAGTCGAGGCATTATCTTGATGGAACAAAACAATTTTTGCTAGTTTGTCCTGCAGTTTCTTTCTAATTTAATTACTCAATTTTTTACTTGTTCCGCGTACAAAGAGCCCGTAACTAGCTCCTAGCTAGCTACCTACCTCGTAGCTAGCTCCACGGGCAAGATATTTTAACTATTATCTTTCCGGCAGAACGACTCGCCTTCATTTACTTAGCGGTTGGAGACCATGGTCTTTTATAAGTCATGGATTGTAATTTTGCTTCTGGATTGAAATGGTTAAGCCACATTTCATCCATAGTTGTGAGTCGAGGCAAAAACTATCGGGATCTTGGTGAATTTGGGGACCCAGCGCGCAGATACTTTTTTCATCCTCAAATGTTCGTGTAAAGGCTTAAGTGCACTATCAGTTATAAGTTTCATCGACTAAAAAACTTAATGTGATACAACGATCTGCCAAAAAAATTTTTTCGACTTTTTCATAATTTCTTCAATCACTAATGTTGTTGAGCGACCCGAGCGAGGGTCATGCTTGGTGAGTGTTTTTTAGGGTTCAAATTAGACACACGAATGACCAACTGTAAAATACAGTGGAGTATTTGCTTATAAAGTATCCTACAAGTCTTAATTAACTCTATTTGTAGAGAAATTTTTCAAGCGAAGATACTTAATAACCGCACGTTATTCAATTTTTTTCATTTTAAACAACACACTACGAGAGACCACAAACAAGAGACTTCTTTTATTTTTTTAGTCCCAAAGACTTTGTACCTCATTCTCACTTTACAGGGAACGCCCCTCGTACACATCGATTTTTATAAGAACGAATTATTCCAGTTTTTGAAGTGAAAACTTCTTTAGACGCGTTGGGTATTTTTTGAGATGGGAAGAAACCATTGAACTGGCGACACCGTTACCGTTACCATCACCGACACCTCTGTGTATAATATATTGACCCCGATTACACGACGTTTACACGAGAGTTGAGTTTGGGTTGAAATACATTGATAATGTAACTATATATAATATAAACATACATTGTGTATATACGCATAACATAGATATATATTCATGTCGGAAATTTTCGTATTGTATTTGTGAATTTACATTTTAAGCAATATATTGCACTATTTGTGTTTAAAATAATATGCATTATTTTTCATGTACAATAGCGCATTAAATGAAAATTGTAATATAGTTTTTGTAGTAGTAGTCTAATATAATGAATAAAAAAACACTTCACTTAAAAGTATTTCCTGCACTACAAACTATTTCCTGACGATTCAAAAAATACACACGTAATTGTGTGTATTTTTCAATTCTGTCGGCACTCCTGGAGTGCCACTGTTTTGTTTGTAAATTTCCGAGGAAAGCGGACAATAACATTTTGTGGCAACATAGAGTGAAAATAAAAACGAAATCGACTCGAATTATTTCTATTAATTTTTAAAATTGCTGTCAAATTTTCTGCAAAATACTGCAAGAGATTACAATTGTACCGAAGTTAGTAAAAAAAATATCTTGAATTATTTATTAAGTGAATGTATAAAATTGACGTTACTATTTAAGTGTTAAATTTGTCATTAATTTACGACTCATTCACACTTGTTTGTTAAGTTACGAGGTACATTTAAAGTTTTACATGAATAAAAAAGCGCGGAAAGGTGCTACATTTTCATTTTTGAAAAATGATTTCCGTAATTTTTTTTTCATTTCTACAAAAGATATCGTGGCCAAAAATGTTCAAATATTTTTTTTCTAATCATTTTATATTTGAAGTGAATCGCTTTTAACAATGAAATCTACTTTGAGATTAGAAAGCAGCTTCGAATGACGAAAACCTTATTAAAGTCATGTCATATCAAAGTCATGATCAAAAAAAATCGTCGTTCAATACATTAAACATAAATGTTTTTTCAAAATAACTTTTAAAGATCTTGAACTTAATTGAAGGTCGCAAGCCCCATGGCTTGCGACCTTCCAGTTCACCATAGCCTAGATATCCAGTTCACCATCGCCATGGGGCTATGGATATCTTTGTTCAAGGTACATTTTTAACAGTATAGTCTAAAAATAACAATTACTCAAATTTCGAAAGAGAAAGTTGATAATATTAAACTAAAATTTGTAATTAATAATTTTTTTATAACCATTAAATAAGAGTCCATTTACAAAATGAATTAGTCTAACTGTAAGGATCAAAAATCACATTACCTGTGTATTAGACTTTAAATCAACCACCCTTGGGCCCACTAAAATCCCCTTTTATAACTCATACTGTTTGATATTCTAGTTGTTATTGTAAAAAACAACGTATTAAGTATGTACAATTTTAAAGTTATTCAGGTTATTTAATTTATTCATTAAAGTTATTAAATATTTATATATATATTTGAATTCTATAGTTGATTCAGGATTTTAGGAGTGTCAAGCTGTTTAAGTTCCTAAAGCTCAGAGTCTACGACATGACAGCCTTATGACGTGTCTAATTTGAAGACGTTGCATAGCGCCTAACGATTTCTAGCAAAATCGGGGCATTTCTGAAGGCAAAAAGGAATAGGAATCATCTTTATCCCGACATTAGATCTTTTAGAGACTGCTGTTAAAAGTTTACTGAAACGAAAATTCAATATTAAAATATACTGTAACGATTATGCAGAGACAAGTGATATCCATATTTGATTCTAACAATGTCAAAGACTGAGTCGGAAATATAAAAATGAAAACAACGGGCAAAAGGCTGCATCAGGCTGCGTTTTTTCAATGTCCTAAACTTAAATGTGATACATGGATTCTAAACCATTATTGTTATTATTTAAATATTCATTAACAGATAAGTCTTTTCATAAGCTGTGTTTTATTATATTTTTATTTCCATTATTTTCTTTGGCATTGTGCTTACTTCTTGACACTCAGAGTTTGAATTTGTCATATACTTACTATTTTTGAATGAAATAAACATTAGCGTCATGCGTAGGACTGCACACATGACGGCAATTAATATTTTGCGTGTTTTGTGACTGTTTACATTGGATAGTACAAACAATTTACCCTTCGAAATAACATCTCTCTCGGACAATTACGCCGAAACAAAATGCATTCATGTCGCCCCATAAAAACAGGAAATTGATTGACGTTCAGTAGTTGTACGACGATTACACGCTGCAACAAAACAATTAGGTAACGCAGCACTGTGATGGCACCACCACGTGGGATTTTGAGGTGAGAGCTCGATATGGGAAAAGTGTCATCTGCCCTCCATGGTTCGCTGATGATGTGGGATACGCAAGGTTTACGATTTGCTACAAACATTAATTTAGTTTTTGAAGTGAAAACATGTTTAGGCGCGTCGGTCATTTTTGAGATGGGAAAAAACCATTGAACTCGCGACACTGTTACCTTTACCGTAACCGACACTTCTGTATACAAATATCTACTTATATTGGCCCCGTTTATATGAGAGTTGAATTTGGGTTGAAATACGTTAATAATATAACTACAACTATTATAAACATATATTGTGTATAAACGTACAATATAGATATACATTCGTGTCGAAACTTTTCGTACTCTATTTGTAGATTTTCGTTTTAAGCATTAGATTGCAGTTTTCGTATGAATACAGTACAATAGTGCATTAAATGAAAATGGTATTGCAATTTGTGAAGAAGTAGTTTACAATAATGAACAGAAGACACTTCATTTAAAAGTAATACCTACACAACAGAATATTTCCTGACGATTTAAAAAATACACACGTGTAATTGTTCAAGTTTACACTTCTGTCGGCATTCCTGGAATGCCTCTGTTTTTGTTAGAATATATACTCTGCATATAATTATGCATTTGTACGCTGTACGTTTTTTTTTTTCGACTAATCCGCCTTTTGATGGTTCATTTTTTTGTCGTATTCTTTTCCCGACCACCAAATTTATTGTTTTTTGTGAACTATTTATAATTTAGTTCAGTCTTGATCGCGATTCGGTTCTAGTTTTAACATCGGCTCTGGCACTATATTTTGTTTAGGTTGAATTTTCAATTCTGATTTCAATCTCACTACAGACCTTGATCTTGATTTGATTGAGTCATTGTTAACAGAAAAGCGCATCAATTGAATATAAGCAAGCAGTAAACGAACCTATAGTTGAAATCGTGGCAAACGCACTGTATCGTAGTATAGATTCTCTAACATTACTTTTAACTTAAGCGTTATTAATGACTTTATTTTAATTTTTTATTTTTTTGTTGTTCTGTATTTCATTGTTAATATTACTTGCGTAAATAAAATTGTCAATTATAATTATAAAATATATCAAACGCTTCACATTGTGAGGCGTGCAAAAATCACTTTTTTAATTCCATCGTAATAATAATGAGATGATATTCAAATGAATATTGCTCAATTTTGCATTATTGTCTCAATTGAATACACAAAGTATTTCAATGCAAAGAAATAATGTTGTAGCAAATATCGGACAAAATGAAAACACAGCGGTTCGACGGCCTCTGAGTGCAAAGGTTAATGTCTGCGATTGTGCCAACACCCAATAAGTACAATTCAAATCACTATAAATTTACTTCATAATTATTTATGTTATCTCTAGTAAAATGTTTCTTATGATAAGTTAAGAGTAAATATTATGTTCCAGTATAAGTGCTTTGAAAACATCATTGATATTTAAAAATATTTTCAAGTAACGTATTGAGCAGTTAGAAACGTAACTGAAATAGCGAAATGAATATCGGAATACAATTTCAAGTAATCTAAATCAATAAAGACATGCTTCAAAAAACAGCGATAGTTAAGGACGTTTTACATGACTCATATCTGGCACGATTTAAGACAACGCAAAGAAAATATAGAAATACAGCAATAATTCTCCATTTCGGTGCTAATAATACAAATTTATATTTTTCCATAAAAAAATCTGCATATGCATTTAACTACTGCATAACCGGACGAATTGCAATACTGCATTACAATAAAGCCAATTTTATATTGTGATGAGTGTGTTCATAAAGTTCACGTGACTCATCATACAAGTTTAAATTATATTTTTTTGCGTGATCGTAGAATTCGTGATTGATTGGTGTACTGCAAAGACATGCAAATATAGCGATGATGTAACGTTGTGCATAACACAAGTCGAAATGCCACTAGGCGAAACTAATCGATTTAAAATATGTTTCTTTCTATTATAAATTACGCCTCGTAGTGCCTACAGAGATAATATGTATGTTTTTCGTAATTCGTCAATTATATATGGTGAAATGAATCTTTCAATAATTCGTGTTACAATGTAAGCCTAGTAACGGGCTTATACGCAAAATTATTTCTTTTTCTAAATTCGCTCCATTAGCGAATTTAACCGATAACTTTTTTATTTCTTACTTCTGTGTGATGTGTCTGTGGTGGATGGTGGATGTGACTGTCGGCAATTTCCTGAAGATGTGCCTTGTTGGCATGAAACGTACGTAGAACTAAACAATTTAATAGTTGGCGGAATTAGATAATTATAATAATAAATAACACTTGCTTAGGTGTTCGATATCTGTCAATTCTCTGGAATCAATATTCAATCATTTGGATAGAGATTCGTAGTGGAGAGGCAGATTCGAGGGTCAGCGGTGGGTTGCATGCTGCATGTTAATGCATGTTGCAGGCAAGCGTCTACTATGGATTTCCGCGAATTAACACCTCATACAATACAATATCTCTTACTTCAACACGTCGCTCTCCCTTAAAAACGTGTTTCATTAAAAACGAGATCATTCGATAATCAAAATCATCATTACTGTTTTTCGCCAGTGAATCCATCCCCTTCGGAACATTACAAAAACCCTTTTCTGATAGAAATACAGGACCATCGACAAATCATAAATCAAAGATCGTAACTATTCATCACACAATGAGATAACGTGATACGGACTTAATGTAGTCTGATTAACGAGTTATATACCGACCGACCGCCATACACCGCCGCCGAAGAACGCACCTCATTATAAATTAATATTTCTCTGGCCACCTTCTACCGCTAAGTGTGGCGTGAAGGTGTTCGGTCTGACAAAAGGAAGACGTGAATGGGGACCAGACGTGATGAATGATATCAATGAGCTGCGTAACGTTCGCACCATTATCTGTTCTGTGGTAATGTGTAAAGTTCTATTTCTTATTTCGTCCGTGATCTATGGCAGCCCCCGTCGCCGGCGGGCAGGGCGCTGCTTTGGACACGATCGTTGATGGGTTGGACTGGCGATCGGGCAGTTGGTGAGCCTGCAAATAACTTCACTTTGCTTACCGCCGGAGGCTGCCGAGTTGTCCTAGTGTATTTTCTTTGAAAGTGGTAGGAGACGCATATTTTCGAAATTGTGATTTTTATATTTTCTTTTGGTTTTTTAAAGATATCCCTATATCGTGAACGTTTTCATATTTATTTGTATATTAAGTCATACATATTAACGTTTTAAGCACATACTACGAACCAAAGAGGAACATAAGACGAATGCTATGCACATGGTTTGTCTCATAGCTAAAGCATAGTTGTCTTAGGTTTTTATGGGCCTGTTGATGCTGGAACATATCCTCTCTCAATTTCATTTCCGATTGACTGATTTGCATCCAAAATATTCTATATTGGTCTGGTGTGAACTGATGACCACTAACGACTATTGTCACCAATCCGGTGACAATGTGCGAAATTAATGGTTTAGCATCTTCTCCGAGCCTTTGTAAGGATTCGTACCCGATATCTTTGCTTCGAATGGTAAGTACTCAGTCACTAGGCTACTACTGCTGTTTTGCTATAACTGAAAATAAAACATACTAAGAGCAAACTATTTATATATTTACTTCTTTTTACGAAAGTATTGATAAGATTACACACTTTATAATCATACGCTACATCTATATATATATATATATAATAAAACAGTAAAACTCGGTATGTCTGTACTTTGAAGGTATGTATGATATGTGGACGTAGGGACGATAAAAGGTAATATTAAGAAAACAACTATTTGTAATTCTTTTGTCTGTTTGTCTCTGAAACTATCCAACGGATTTTAATACGGTTTTTATAGGTACATAGAGCTCGATGTGTCAGGGTAGGTTAGGATGTTGGGGTGATTTATGCTCATTTAAAGATCAAGCCTGAAATGTTACGAAGCGAATAATAATCGCTAGCATCAAAGGCCT
The DNA here is from genome assembly GCA_005406025.1 of Eumeta japonica. Taxonomy (NCBI): domain Eukaryota; kingdom Metazoa; phylum Arthropoda; class Insecta; order Lepidoptera; family Psychidae; genus Eumeta; species Eumeta japonica. The sequence goes on along the minus strand of BGZK01002211.1, from coordinate 64,998 downwards.
ATATACCATCGAATAACAATGTTAAAAAAAAAGACTTATTGAAAAACTGGCACAAATTTACAATAGGACCCGGGAAGAAACCGAGTGTAGGATGGAAATTCAAGTCAAGTAATCAAATCTGTATTAACAATAAAACAAATCCACCCATATATGTGCTTAAATTTCTATTTAGCTCTGGCTTATTATCTCGCTGAACGATGTCAACGTCATACCTTTAAGGAATTCATTTTGCTACCTTAACCGCGCCTCACCACGTAATCGCTGCCCAAACAATTTACGTGCACTTTTTAACATTGACAAATGTCTCTTAGTTTAACGAATAACGTCACTCCTTGCGAACGCGTTCAGCTCTACGTGTTTGTAATGATATTCTATAAACCTAAAAAGTATTTTAACGTCTGCTGACGTTTAAGATTGAGTTTTTTTTTTTTAAGTACAAAATCATTATTGTCCCTTAAAGGCTCACGAAGTGCTACAGCCCCAGTTACAACGCAAAGCAACCTTGATTAATTATAACTCTGGCTGTTCATATCCAAATATAGCCCTAAATCAATATATCATAATTAACAACATGCTACTCAAAAGTAATGCATCTGTCTTCTTATTATTCCCAGTTGAAATTTTAAATATATGCATTGCTTCCTTATAAGTTTGACATGGTAGGTACATATTTAGTTTCAGAACTTTATATAATTTACATAATATTAAATATTGATTTATTATATTTTAATAGTAATATTATAATAATTATAACTTTTATGTAGAACGAATAGTGTACACGATAATAACAAAAATTTGCTGTTGTAAAGCATATTAGCTATCGGATATTAAAAGATTTGAAGCGACGCCATACACGAACGGTGACTTGCAAGTATTGTCACAGACGAAATAAAATGCATACGAAATGGCATTATTACCACGAGCATTGAATAAACATTGTGTAGTCTAAATACGAGTTTCATTTGCAATCAAAACTAAGATATATGTAATTGACTAATAATGACAAAACAAAGAAAATGTATATTTTCGTATAAGTATATTTCGTAAATGTATATTTTAAAAAATATATTTTCGATATATCTATTTCAATAAGTACTTTACTACACACCACACACACATACACAAGCATATACACATACGCGTACACACATCAATCTGGGGATCCATGTCATAGTTACCAACAAGGAAATACTAAGTACCGATCTGGAATACATAAGATACGCGAATCGGCGAACGCCCACACGAGGAATGGAAATTCGGTAAAAGGTCCCACGCGTGGGCGAGCGCTATCGGCGCGCGCGCATCGACGTCTGCATTGTCGGCGGCCGACACAGAGCACGACGCGCGTCCGATGCGCCGGCAACGTGACGGCCGAAGGTCCTGGGCTGACGTACGACAACGCGGGATGTGCGTCGCCCCGACACCGATTGTGTCGCTGATACGAATAAGTTTGTTTTGCATACCGTCTGTAGAAGTCGATCTTTATTTTTATGAATTAAATTTGTTTAGTGCACATTGTGCATCACTGCATAAGCAACTGTAGGTAAGTACATTGAGTCTATTAAGAAATTAAAAAACTATAAACCACAATTTATTTCATTATCATGACTCATAAATTTATTTTTATACGCCCCCTAAAACGTTTTTACAAAAAAGGGGCTTACGAGTAATTTTCCTAATAAACTAACTTCACTATCACTTTCGCACATTTGAACGTCAAATAGCGCCAACTAAAACTAACGTTAGTTATATGTAGCGCGATAACTTAATTCGAACCACATGCTCCTTCTTTCGTGGAGCACGTTAAGACGTCGGGCTGATTTAAGGGCTCCATGACCCTCAATCAAAATAAAAAGTTTGTGGGGTAGCATGATTCGGCCGTGGCCGCAACTTAAACGATAAAATTACCCTTTTTGTTTCCATAATGGGATTTTGAGAATCCAAACGTATGCCTTATAATATTGTATATCTCATGACTTAATAACACGTTTATTCTGAACGCGGAGACAGTCAGTCAACTACAGAAAATTGACTACAATAAATCGATTACAGATTTAAAATATCGTTTTTATTGAAATATTCTAAAAAACAATTCCAGTTTAGAGTTTAATTATAATACATACTGTAAAAATACGGAGTTGGATTAAATATGGGAAAAGGTTTTTAAGTTATCATCTCTTATTTGAAATACACAGTAAAATCGGTATGAGTACTATGTAGTCTGAAAAACTTAATATATTAAGATTTGATACGGTTATATTAAAATGTGCTTAAACCAAAAAAATAATAATAATCTCAAAAGTGCTCGCTCATTTTGTATTTATTACCAATACAAAATTTAGGGTGGCAAGTAGGAAAAATATATTTTACAAATTCCTGATATGCGACCAAGAATTGAACCAATTAATCCTAGTCACAGGAAGTAAGTCTTTCCGCTTAGTCGTTGAGATCGTTACTTATATTCAGATGTGTGCAAACTAAACAGGAACTAAATATTCTGATCTCTACTTGTACCTCCTGATTACCATTTACTACATAGCATTTAAGTGTATTAAACCTTAGAATGGAGAAATACTGTGCCATTCGACTAACATATTCAAAGTCTACGGCATAAAAGTGATTTTTGAATGGGCATCAATGGAATGGAATCCTCATTAAAAAATTATTTAATTGATTTACTTGTACTTTTAGTGTGGCCTATATTTCAGGGTATCATTTGCACGTTTTTTTCATTTAACTTAATAAATAGGCTTATAAATAACGTTAAGCTCTTTAGTTTCAGGTTGTGGTGGTGCCTCCAAACGAGACTTGTAGCTTTATTGGTTTACAACTCCTCGTTAGCGACGGCGTTGACCGACCCTTAAGTACGTAATTAGTATTGTCCATCGATTCTCCTATTGTTGTTTTCGTTGCTTTTATGGCGTTCCTTGAACAACTTTATTTGTCGGAGAGGGCTGATTAATATACGGTTCTAGTTATTATTAGATGCGGCGAAATAAGAAGTAAGAATTCCGGTCAAACGCGAGTCGGGCTGGCTCTATTAATTTTTCCCGAACGGAATGAGAAATAAAAAATATTTGTCCTGAAAACGGTTTGAATATGGATGCGAACGGGTTGTTTACAGAATGTATATTAAAATTAAAATCATCATCATCATCACCATCGCTCGACTTCAGCCAGTCGCAATGACTGAAAGGGACAAGTCCCGATACACCGAAGGGAGCGTAAATATCGGGGGGTGTGTAGGTTCTAGTCTTGATTAGGAGTGACGGCAGTGTAGAGCCAGCCGGTATTCGTGCAACCTTTAGCCAGAAACTGGATTCAGGATAGATAATAGATACTGTAATGTGTCAATAAATACATTAGGAAAGGAAGAATGTATATTAAAATTAAAATAGATAAAAATTAAGCAAATGTCAATAAGGAATTGGAATCGGAAACAGAACGACATCGAGATAGGAAAAGGCATTCGGATCAAAATTGAGACCAAAATTTGAAGCCGGAATCTATTTCTACTGTGAACAAAGAACTGTGACTTATGTAATAGATACTTGTTTTAATTTGTTTTAATTTTAGTCACACGTCATGCACCTTTACTTATTTCATAATCCATATATGAAGTAAAATAACAAAAAAAGAGATATAAAAAAATTACTGCTAATGATAATAAGCGTATAAATTTCCGACACTCGTTACTGGACACCGTTACGCTACTTAAGCGCTATGAAACTTAAAAATTACAACGAACACGACAACAACAGGCTCACGTCTCACGGGTGTAGCATTAAAGGTGATAAGCGTGGAAGATGAATCATATTTTTTAATTCGCATCTACATATCAGATGTTTTCCGAAATCGATCGCACCTCGGATCCTTATTAAGGATACCGTACGGGCCTGCGCCGCCGACCGTAGTGGCGCGGGGCAAGGAGGGCTCCGACTTAAGCGTACGTTAATTACCGCGAGGCGTTATCGACGAAGAATGCGTACACGCGACATTGGTATTAATTTTAATGAAAGAAGTGCGCGCGCGCACCTGCTCCCACCGGTCGTCGGCGCTGAAAATATTGCCGCGAATAAGGAAAACTGTGGAGATCGATCTTTTGCTTTTTTCATATGCGATTTCGAGGTGCAAACTCGATATGGTTAGCCACCAGGGAGTAGATAGTTTTCGTCGCCCATGCACAATCACAACCCCTGAGAAATTACAAATACGTCGATGATCTCTTGGGTCGGAAAAGAATATCTGATGAGGGGGAATGAGGTGATGAAGGTGATGAATCGATAGAGGGAGAGTGTAGCGATCGAGTGAGAGTGGGGCACCGGAACTTTTACTCACTGAATAAAACACAACAGCGGAAGCTGTTACTTTACGTCTGTATTCTGTGAGAGTGTGATATTTCACCAGGCGAGCCCACCCATTTACGTTCTGCAACCAAGTTAGCCACAGCATGGCTGTACCACGTTATAGTATGATTACTATACGCCACTGATTTTCCGGGTACTTTTCGTTTTTGAACAGGAAATTTAATCATGTAGAAAAATTGGAATACTTTCAATGCACCTTTGATTGCCGAAACTTAGAAAGACGAAAACGCTTACAACAAATACATATACATAAACAGTGATCGGTCGGACCTTGTGTTCGCAAAAGACGTGTGGGTTGTAGGGCAGTCCATTTACAATACCAAGATCCGGTAAGTCATAGAAACAAGGAATATTTATTATTGTTTGTGAATGCATACTGTTTTCATTGGTTTGTGCTCCAAATATAATTATATAAAACATTTATTAATTTTTGACGTGACAACGTCTTATAAATTGGTTTGCCGGGTGACACTTCAAGAAACTGCGTTACGCTCCACTCACGTTATGCGCTCACAATGAGAGCGAGTGAGAGGCACGCGTCCCTTCCACTCGGGCATGGTTAGCCCGCCTAAGAGCGAGAGAGACAGACATAAAAAGTGAAAGGCACGCGTCCCTTCCACTCGAGCACAGTTAGCCCGCCTAAGAGCGAAATGTATTGCAAGTTATTGTATGTATATTTGTATATAAATACGTATGTATGTGTAAAGGTAAAATAAATTTTGTTAATATGAAATTCAGTGCGAGATTCTTTGTATAAATTAATGTTGTAAATATAATTCTTTGTATAAATAAATGTTTTAAATTGTTACTATTATTTCATCCTTCTTCCTACTATACGAATGAATATTCACATTAAAATGATTTTACCACTCAAAGTCGTTGTCACGTAAAACTTTCGCCCGTATACCGACTTTACAGGCAACCAATTTTATGTGTTTTTGTTCATATATTCAATACTATCTTTACCATGCAACTCCGTCCGTGTGGACTGAGAATGAATTCCTTCATCTTTCATATCAACTGGACGAACTTCCACCATGATTCCAATTCCGATCCTGTCCTCGATTTCGATCCTAGTCCAATCTATAGAATCTCTTCCAAACCCGGATCGATGTTGACCTTGATCATCCTTTATACATCGCTATTATCAATAAGCAGTCGGTATTAAAAAGGTATTCATACTATGTTTACAAGAGCAAAGCATAGGATAAAAGCTAGTAGCTTTTAGTAGATAAAGCTACCTTTATAAATTATAGCCTATATATTATTCTAATGTATAAGCTATATCGGTTTTATCAAAATCCGTTTAGTGTTTTTTTTGTCATAGAGTGACAAATATTCATCCATCCTCACAAACTTTCGTATTTATAATATTACTAGAAGGAATATTGTTTTATTATGATTTTGGTACTTTAACCAGATATGCTGTAATCATTTTTACCTTGAAATAATGAAAGTTATCTTAAAAAACATTCTACATTTCTGTAAAAAAATATTTATAGGAGGTTCTATTTAGTCACTTTATAATAACGGCGACAAATTTATTCTAAAATTTATTCAGGAATTAAATAATCATCGATAAGAAATGTTACAAATACGAATAAACAGATTGCCTCTAAGACATTTACGAAATAGGATTCAAATAATAAAAAAAATGCACAGCTAAATATTATTTTGTGTAATATTTTTATCGTATTTTTGAGAGAGAGAATTAAATTCTACGTAGAGCCTAATATTATGTACCATACATAAGAAATTAAACATAAAACAACAAGTAATTTTTTGAACTTTTGAAACATACTATTTTACTACGTGGTATAAAATTATTTTTTTTTACTTTCTCACAAAATGCAAAACGAATAGATAAAATGGACGGCTCCCGGCATTCCCTGTTATAACTATGGTTGTTGTATGCACGTTTACATGGTAAGTTATACCAGTAGCTTAAAACCTTAAAAAACAAGGTTAATTTATTTGTCAGTCGGATTTTATCGGCACTCCAATACGTCCAGGTTGATTAAGTTGACATTATTAACAATTTTATAAAATTACGATGCATCTGCTTAGAAAATTAATAATCTGTTGATTCTACCTGATCGTTAACGCAGCATTATGATGTTTTGAAATGTAATTAGTTCTAACATGCCTTACTTTATGATCTTTGATTTGAAGACACATTTATTCATTTCACTTGAAACACAAGCCATAATAACCGTATGTGACACCTGCCTTGCCGCTTTTTTTTTGTAATACAGAAATTACTACCGTGTGTTAAACTTTCTAATGATTATAATTTTAAATTAAGGTTGCCTAATCACTCTATATTTTTATAATACGAATATTATTTTGTTGTGAAACATAGTTAACATGTTTAAATTATATATATTAAATGGAAGATTAACTAGTGATGAACTAATAATTAATAATATCATATTGCTCTATTATTTTTTTTTCATTTATAAATCAATAGTAATTAATGGAAAATCTATTATCTCTGTCTTCCCTTCTGGGAGTTAGGCTTGAGTTTACAATAAATGATTATTAGTAATTAACAGGCGCGTGAGTTCTGCGCTAATTGTCGAAAGATCGGATATTACGACAAATATCAAACACGACCAAATACAATCCAAGTACTCCTTGATTGACATTCTTAGTATAAAATTATTTTAATTGTACAAGTGTACATGTTTAGGTTATTTCCTAACAAGTAATGTAAGCAAGATCCGGTACTTATATTTCAAGAGAAATCTTCATTGTAAACAAATAAAAATAAACACAGGAAATCGTATTCCCGTGATAAATTAAATAAATCAAAGTATGTGTGTATTTATGTATTTTTATTAAAATGAAGGTATTTTCTAACTTTGTAAGACTTCTCTACAAGATAAATTAAAGGTTCTGTATTCACAAGTTTAAAGTACCTGATAGGTCCAGTTGTATGAATACGCAATGAAGTTAGCGTAGTATTTTATTAAGAAATCGTTTCTCCGAGACAGATAAAAGCGCTCCAACCTATTTCAGCTGGCGTGCGAGACGATAAAGGATATAATTTCATTTTTGTTCAACAAATATTTCAATATTAATCTCATTTGAATTTAAAACATATTTTACCTTGTGATTCTTTTCTTCTGAGGCGAGAGTGACGTAAAAATTTAAAAGTTCACGCCTGCTAAGTAGCAGATAGATTGATTTAAATGACTTAAACAATACCTTTCTGAACATAAAATAAATTCAAACCAAGAAAGTAAGATAAAATAGAGCCGAAAAGGGTATATGTCGTGGTTCCCAAATTAGGACAGTTCGAGTATTTAAATAAACATTGAAGAGGAGGGTAAGAAGGACAATTAATTAAGAGGATTGTATACAGATCTCTATCGCCTCACCAATATTTTAGAATCTTATCTTGAATGCGCTATTTCGAGAACTCAAGGGTTTCGCCTATACGCACCAGTGTTCGAGGACGACGAAGTCGTGCTTCTAAAGTTTCTCGAATCGGTATCGATGCTGGAGGCGAAATCAATTCAGATATTAGCCCCCTAGAGTGTTATAAACAAAGAAACGAGTTGAGAATCTAAATCATTAAAAAACGATGCGATGCATACCAAGAAACGAACGTTCCACGCCGAATATATACATAAGCATAAAAAAAAATTCATGGTTGACGAAATCCGCCTTAATGGATTAACTACCGCCAAGAGGCTGTATTCTATCTCCATGATGCTAAAGCATGTAAAAAAGCTGCCAATATCTACAAATAATTTGAGCTCTGAGATACTGAGAAAGATAAAGATCGCTGTAATAGACTAAGCTCCATTTACAAAACAACTATGTATGTATTTCAACGTAGCTTAGCGACGAAGACATGCAGAGCTTTATCACAGGCTGTTCGTCCATTCAGTGCGTATCTTCTCATTTTTGTTCCCTTTCGTGATACAGGTGAAGAAAAAGGACGTTTTATAACCTCCTCGTTGTATGAGGTAGAGTACGGAAAAGAAATAGAACTGGGAGACATATTTGCCGACCGTGAGCTCGAGAAATCCTGAGAATTGAAATTTTGCGAATTTTTGTATTTCGTTCACATACCCAAACTGGAGTTCAAAAACGTTGAGAATCCGGGTTCTTCAACGATTGACCGACTTTCCTTAGTGCAGCTGTACATATATATCGATGTAGCCGGACAGCAGGCAAAGTCGGACAAGCTCTGACGCAATGGCGGGACAGAATGCAATCTTTTTTCTCTGCATATCGACTCGAGGCTTTCTGCACCATTTTATAACAAAAACCTAATAAATATGTATATAGTAACAAGTAAGTAAATAATACAAAAAGACAAAATTAAAACTAATGAAAAAGAAAGGAAATCAATAAAAGTACAAAACAAACCTGGCTAGATGTACGTAAAGCGTATGAATACGCCAGGGGCATGCAATTAGATTTCAGACAGGGTAATCATGGCTAAAAGAACTTCCTAGTTTTAGCATTATTTCGGTTGGTGGCCCATTAACGGTGTCTACCTACCCTACTCGACTCTCAACACAACAGATTCTTCTAGACAATTCATGCAATAGGGCGAGAAGTTTTCACTAGCGAATAGATTAACAAACTTCCAAGTCTTTAAAATTTTTGTAGCGACTGCAGCATTCGTTTAAAACATTGTCTATAACTGCTCAAAACACGCACTTGTTATACTATTGAACATTATCATTTCCTGTCTGCCTGACTGGTACATTAGGTAGTGACTCTACTTGTGGCGCTGGGGATGTGAATTCGAATCCCACACAAGACAAAAATTTATTTGTTTCATTAAAAATTAATGTTTTTATTGTGTCTGAGTATTTTTATGTATTATGTGTACAAATTTACAAAAAAAAGGAAGTAAATATGTATTGTATCAACTCTCTGATACCCACAACACAAATTTCGTTGCTTAGTTTGGGGTCAGATGGTGCGTGCGGTGTATGTGTCGAAAAATATTATTATTATAAATAATATTGCATTTTATTTTAAGTTTGTTACAATTAAATTCAAAACAATTATAAATTATATCTAATTTAGTTCTGTACAGTCCCACGCAAGTTTGAATTTCTTTAATATTCAGGACGCTGTAATGAATATCACTAGTTTTTTTTTCTGTAATATTTCATATCAAAAATCTGTCTCAAAAAATATTGCTAAAAATATATTTACAAATAAAATAAATCAAATTCCTTTCCCTTCGCAATCAATTTAATATTTTTTTCAAAAGATAAAGTCGAAAAAGTGGCAGATATTAATTTACTTATTTAAACACACTTCCCCAACACAGGTATATTTAAAATTTTTTTGATGTAAATTTACTAAATAATTACTTAAAAACAATCAATCACTTGCCCTAAGAAAAACAAGTTTAACAAAATGGTGAGAAAAAATTTCGTAATTACAACGGAATGGAACGGAACGCAAATAAAAAAGCACTGCTTTCAAAATCTTAATTACGTGTACAAATTTTCACGCACACAGACACACTTTTTCTGTGTACACGCTGACGCCTCATCGATTTTTATAGGGCCGAGTAAGTATTGACTAATTGTGCTTTCGACCATTGGCGATGCTAGCGCAGTCTGCCTCCACCACATGCGATGAATCGTGTAAATTTCGAGTATATAAAACTACTAACAGATGGCATGATAAAATAAAAAAAAGAATTTTATAGCATGATTTATTACGTGTTTTATTTATTTATCACTAAACGTCCCAACATGTATGTATGGGACTACAAGATATGCCCAACTTATTTACTCGTGCAGAAAACACGCCTATGATCAATAAGCTGAAAACGAAATGGTAAAGGAAAGAAAAAATATGTATGTACCATTTTTTTACAATATTTCTTACCTATTTTCATATGAAAAATGGCAACTTATTGCCATTTTCAGTAAGGAAAATACAATAATTTTGTCAGCTTCATTTATAATTCATTGAAAAATATTTAAACCTAATTTCTTAAAAAAACCGTACGAATATATTGCGATAACTAGATAAATGTAGAATTCATACATGTAGAACGGAATTTCAAAACCTTGAGTCGGAAAGGGCTCAATATTGTGTGCCTCATTTTAGCGATGTGTTCGCAATTATCCTACTAGACCCAATATTTCATTTAATTTTATACGTCATTAAACTATTTTTTAAAATACTCTTAATGGAACTTACTCATCAAATAGGTGAATCCATATTTTATTATAACATTCATCTTGTGACTTAGATTACTTAAGAATTGCAACTAATATTTCGTTATTCAAAACAAATATTTAAAAAGTCTTCGCGAAGTGACCTCATCGACAACTCTACTAGTGAAAAACTGGTTAAAGATTCCTTTTTTTAAATAAAAATATTTCTTTCATAAAAATATTTTTTTCCTTTATAGTTACATAGATAAGTGAAAAAAATTATATGCGATTACTACATATTTTCATTTAGCGAGCGGCGTATTAATTGAAGTCTTATAATAAGAAGAAGACAGAATTATACAAGTGCCCTAATGAGGAAAAAGGACCGCGGCATGTTGATGAGCAGGTGTCGCAGTACATCTGCGCGTGGCCGGCACGTGCCCCCTTCCCCTGTCATTTCTAAGTTTCAAACGGTCAAGCGTTGAGTTGAAATCGAAGGCCTTAAGTAACAGAAAAATTTCAGAATATATTTTACATTCTGGTATTTAAAAATTATTTATTAATAAATATAAGAATAGGGATTTACGTAACCGTGAGTGCACAAATGAGTTTAGTAGATTTGAATTTAGTAAGAAATTATCGAAATCATGGTTAATAAAATAAAAAAAATATGTATGTTGATAATGATTGTAAAATTGTTAAAGAATGTGCGCGTATGTGAACTTCATGAAACTCTAGAACCGTCGTATTTGTATATTGTATTTGCACAAAGCAGTTTACTATTGATGTAAAAAAAAAAGAAGTAAACGTGTAAAAAAACAAGATTGTTTTTAAAAACTTCGTGCCATTGATCACGCTAGTCTTTAAAAATACTAGATAAATTTTTATGGGTTTTCACAGATGCCCTAAGCGTAGCTTGGACTAAAATAAAGTTTCATCAAAATCGCCTATGAACTATTAGATGTTTTAAAGGAAAGTTTCTGTAAAAAATCACAGACATATTTCATTAAATAAAATAATTAGAATGGCGCATTTTGATGAAACAATATTTTACAATAAGTATTTAAAATTTATTTTTTAGCAATTTAAAGCATTGATTTCATCAACAACAATATAGTAGATATTCGATAGTGGGCTATAGTTTTTACGAATTAGCACTTGAATTGTGAAACACGACCTCACTTTCAGAGAGTACCCCGTCTTTGTAGCATAAAAGCTCTATAGTTTTTAATGTGCTTCTTCGAAATTCATCACTTTAAAAACTTTGATAACTTTAGATTCAAATTGAATGAAAAGTGCTTTTAAATTAGTACGTATATTTTTTTATTACATATTTGGGAAGTTCTGAATTCACATACTTTAGATTGTTAATAAAGATTTTGTTATGTCTACTCAATTTCCGAAAAACATTCATAATGTAACTATAACAATAACCAACGTGATTACTATCGACAGATTGTTTATTATGTTTTATTTAATTCACATTTAAACTAGTTGCCTTCTGAAGGGAAAACGCGTTAACTTCTTTCTTTAGTAGTAGAATTATATTTTTTCCATTATTGACACCATTCAGGCGGTCCATGGCTGACATTAGATTTAATATGTTTGGCTTACATTGGACTTAATACATTTATTAGTTTTTCTTGATTTTTCTTGTAACAGATAATATCGTTGTCTACACCCACAGTGCGTCAATGCGTGAGTACGTGTGTGCGTGTGTGTGTGCGTATACGCAAACGTGCATGTATGTATGTGTGTGTGTGTGTGTGTGTGTGTGTGTGTGTGTGTGTGTGTGTGTGTGTGTGTGTGTTGGTGGGATATGTGCGCGATATGGGATATATGAGAGTATTACGTATTTTTATTTAAATATAAATGAAGAAACAAGTATTATTAAATTCATCATAAATATTTTTTCCGGAATTTTGAAAGTACATCAACTATTTTATAACGTTTACTTCATAAAAACAATAAATGTGTTCATGAAAATTTTTGTCACAAACGTCAAATATTTATATTTATCGTCATCGTAACGATTAGTCCCAAAACTCCAAATTGACAACATCAGAGGGATAAACTAAGTTGGAATTTGCTGTACCTAATTTTAATAATAATAAAATAAAGAAAATACCGAACGCGTCGATGATTTTAAACCGAACAATAACTATACAAGTCGCTAAATTTGTAGGCATTTAACGTCAACTTTGTTATATTTCAAAAGCCAACATATGCACATTCGTATTCGAGACTCGCTCGTCGACGCGCGAAAAAGACGGACAACATTAAAATGCATGTAAATGATAGCCTTAAAACGCGCATTTGTACGACAGCTCGGACCGCACGCGCATGACGATCGTCCGTTTACGAGGAAAACTGTATCGGAGTACCTCTCTACGCGCAACAAAATCTCAACAGTCTTGTATAAACGAAATTAATATATATAATTGTTAAACAAACTGCCTGCGCAGTAAGGAGTGATTGGCATCAGTGGAGGTACTAAACTCTTCTCTATCTAAACGATCGACCCTATTGCCTTTAAGTCTAGCCATAAAGTTTTCACTCACACGTAATTTTCTATGGCTTCTAGTAATTATTGATATTGCTAATTATTCGTCTAGCTTTTTTTCAATGCTCTTAAATATAGCTACTCTATAATTACACTTTGTAAATATCAGCTAAGCATTTGTTTTTTTTTCAATATACACATTCGAGATAGCCTGGCTATACTTTGAAAGTCTTAAAAACTTTATGTTAACGTACCAAAGTGCATATTTAATTTTGTACCAAGTAAAACACTTTTTCAAGCCTTTATATTTTTACAAAGTTTCGCATAATGAGTAGTAGTTTAAAAACTCCATACAGCTCACCAATTCGTTACTTGCAGATGGAGTAATACTACCCAAATTATCTAAAGCAGTAAAAAGTATGTGTTCAAATTTAGCTTAATGCTCTATCATCGTCTAAAAAGCACTTGCTACTATTTATTTTACTTTAATATAACTTCAAACACGTGCCTAATTTTTCTTTTGCGTTAACACAATAAATGATTATACATAATAAGTACCAAATTTTAAGGTAACAATTGAAATATGAAAATATTAGATCAATAATGGTACTAATATTTCGTTGAATTTTATATATAGCAGATACGTATAGAACACTAATATGTATGTATAGGTATTAGTAGATTAGCATTCTACATTCTATAAAAGTGGTTCAGACTAAAGTGAAGAGGGTTTCATATTATAAACTAGCTGGCTCGACAGACGTTGTTCTGCACTTTTTTGTGGGTGATTTTCCCGTACAGTTAATGCCCGCAGTTACATCATAAGTTGCTGTATATTGACAGTTAACACTGTCATAAACAATTTATTCAATGGTTACACTGTGCTCCGTTTGTATACACTTTGAGTTATTTATCGTCATAATCTGCGAAGCGCGGCGAAGGTGGAGCCCCCTATCTAGATTCGGTTTACAAAATTAAATGCTCGATACACGCTCATGGCAATAACAAACACCAGATAATTCCCAGTGCAGTACCAGCACCGCGTATTAATGCTGGTGCGTTCGAAAAGTACTATTGCGCTGTGAGTTAAACTGAAAAAATTAAAAACATTTTCATTTAAGAAATAAAAACTGACACAAAAAATTCATGTTTGAAATTTTACTTAAAAAAAAAATATTAGTAAATGTAGATCAGGCTTATTTAATAGGAATAAAACTTCTAGACATAAATAATTTTACTGTAATATTAAATCCTCACATTTCTTGCATGCTGAGGAAATATGTTATTCGAAAATCTAATCTATTTTTAAATAACACTTTCAGATTACGTTTGTTTTTTTTTTCTTCTACTCGAGGTTAAGAATTTAAAAACGTTTGTACGTTTGTAAGCAAAAATATTTGTACGTTTTTTACAGAAAGTCTTGAAATATTAAATTTTTACCTAAATTATATTACGTCTAAGTAATAACTTAATTTCTGTATGGTGCAGAATATTGATTAGGTTATTGACTGAATTAATTGGTAACAGAAGTCTAGTCTACTCGCCTCAGGTGTCGGTAAAAATAATTTACCAAAGTGCGTTTGTTTTTTTTTTTATAACAACTAATAACAAACATAATTTTGTAATGTTTTCAGCATAATATTATTCAACACTATAACTTTTCCAATATTTTGGTGTATACCTAGTATAAATAAATATATAAATCGAAAATAATTACCGAGTGCACCTTCTAGCTTTAGGTCGTGATACATCTACAATGTATAAATTATAATATCGGGCATCGATGAAGTTAGTAGACCCAGATATCTACTGAGCGTTATATTTCTTAACAAAACAATTAACAGTGAGGAGATTTTAAGATTGAGTCCGGAAAACAAACTTATCAATGTCTTAAGATATGATTGCATCGGGGCGAGGTTAACCCATCGCTGACGAATATTCTCCCATATTAATTTTGTTTTTGGGGGATTGTACGCTTAGGCCTGCCGCGATTGCGCAGTGTGGTTAAGGGGTTGCATTTGCCCTTGTTATCACTAACTCGATCACAACCCTCGGATCTGATAGCTTAACGTGCATTTTGGAGCTCGAAACTGGTTTCTAATGTGAGTTAAGCTACAACCTCATTGGTAGATTTGTTCGTCCTTGCCTAAATCAAAATCCGGTATCTTTTATTTTTTTCACTCGAAGACAACGATCTCAACCACTCAGTTTCTACAAGACAATTACATGAAAAAATAGGGTAATAGTATTTATTTGACTAATTAAAGTTCATTTGTACAAATAAAGTATCATTAGGTATCATGCATTTAAATTATTTAAGTGATTCGATTAACATTATTTATTTTAGTGATGATTACCTAATAATATTATTTCTTCGAGGTGCAAGTATAAGCAAGTGCAGTTGTAATTTTATAATACTAGAGAGAAAACAAAAAAAAAATGGACAAATGCGAATAACAAGTAAGTTTAAATCGAAAAACAAACGTTCAAAGCAGACGCAATTATTATTTTAATGCAAAATATTGATATCTCAATCTGCGCGCGCGCAGAGGGACCGCGCTCACGACGGCCCTCGGCCATCACGGGGCCCGCACACCCCGGCCTTATCAATAATTAACGCGACTACATTGTAAACATTTATAGTGCAGTAAGTGTTTTCTGGCTGCCCGACTTCTCGAACAGGTAAAATCGGAATTTTAATTTGAGGTTTGTCGTACGTCGATCTATTTGTGCAACTTGCAACTTTTATGTAAATGGTTTGACGATTACAAAATATAGTTTTTTGAGTTAATTTATAAATTGAAGCTGTAAAATAGTTTTCTAGATTATTAATCTTTGCTTATTTTATTCATCCACAATAAATCGATTATATTTTGTAAATTGACTGTGTGCATCTCTCACTCTTTCTCTCCCTCTCTTTCTATGTGGGCGCGCGCGCATGTGTGTGTATGTGTGCGTGTGCGTATGCGTGTACATGTGCGTGTGCGTGCGTGCGTTTTGGCTCCGTTTTTGATTCTAATTTAAGTCTCAATTAGGTTCCGTTTCTTTTCAAAATAAACATAATTCACCCGCAGCTCTGGCCGCGTGGAAATACAAGGAATTCTTTTATCTTTCATACTGATCTGTAATGGTATGGACCATGATCCCGCTCTCGGTCCCGTTTGCGATTTCATACCAGACAAATTCATATTCTTACATCGAAAACACGTGCAATGCCGCAAATATTTTTTGTCATGAAACGATCTCACTCTGGATCCTAATCCCGGTCCCGCTCGCGATTTCGATACCAAACCGATATTGAACTTGGATAGAGGTCCAAGTGTTAAAAAGGATTTGAACACTGTTTTTACCAATTACCAATCGGCATAAGTAAAGAATTCGTTTTACGATCACGCAAAGTCGCGAGTAAAAGTTAGCATCTTCATAGCTTATATTCTAATGATTCTACACTTTCAAATAATTATGTTCTGCAGTTAAAGCTTGATGAAGTAACAAACATTCAAATATACAAACTTTCAGATTTATAATATCGATAAGATATATAATGCAATAAAAGTAATATATGTACGGGAAAGCACAGCTTCATGCATAGCACTTACTTTGAATTATTATTTGCAGAAAATAGAGAACATTTAGTAGTTCTAATATTTCTAATTTTTTTTTTAAAATATGGGACTATGATTTAGACCTTCCGAACGCAAGGAACAAAACTGTGAGCAGACGATAACTCGCCAAAATTAAATATCCGACACTTTTGCTTAAGGCTCGGATGTTATAAATTCGTTTAAGTGATTTTCCGGTCTCGCTCTCGTGGAAAGATTTATCTTACGTCGGACCTTTGACTCTCATTAGTAATAATTTATAGAAGCGGAAAACCTTTTAAAGCCCTTTTGTGCGAATTGCACACAACGACCAATTTTTTGTTTTTTTTTTTCGGTGAAATACACGCAAAAATTCTTTATATTTCTTCTGCGTTAATTCTTTTTCGAATCTATTGTCGGCTCGTTCCCGAAATCGCTCTAAATTAAGACCTTGATCCCTGTTCCGGCTCTGATTTTAGTTTAGTACTGCTACAGATAAACGTAACTACGACTTTTAACAATTTGCATGGAATTAATATGGATTTCTAAACATTACAAAAATTCTATAGAGACACGAGAGTAAAAATTATCCTATGATCATTTCATACAATATATAAAACGTGCATATGAAGAGTTTGAAAGATACCGGTTGGACAAAATATAATCTGATTGTGGAATAAACCATCAAATAGGAAATTCTTTTTTGAATTCATGAATTAATAAAAATGTTGCTAGTTGAAATCAAATTGAACAAATCAAAAGAAAAAGAATCGTAGACATTTCTTTTTATACATAAAGTCGAAACCAATGATTTTCAAGGAATTTTTCTCTAGTAGCGTTTCCTAAACTACGTAAGAATACACCTAGGTCTATAAATACGGCTAAACCCTATGAATCTCTAATGTAATTAATATATTACGTTATCAGTCTGATTTATAACAATCATTGTTTGAAACTTTTTGTAATGTGCCACAGCATTACACAATGGTTGTTGTGAAGCAAATGTCAAATTTAGTTTACTTAGCAATATTGAACCCATATTTATTTTGAATATGGACATTGTTCGAAGTATCACTTGTTACAAAAGATTTATTATTTACTACGATGACGTACATCATATCAAATGTCAAGTATTCCCCCTCCCCGTGAAAAAAATTATAAATTAAACCTACAATAAATTATTCATTTCTCAATTATTTACTCATTTCATACTAATAAGAATTTAGATATAGTAGAAATGATGTGGTATGATTTCCCTTTCATTTATTTTTCTATACATCTAACTTGTGATACAACAATATATATATATATATAACAAAATAACAACATTTAATATTTTGAACATTGAATAATAATATTAATATAATAATTTCAAAGCATCTTAATAATACTCGCAAATCGAATGAGAAAACTTATTTCTATTCTACGTAAGATCTTAAAATATTATATTACTCAAGAAGTATGGTTTTGGACTTTTTTTTTTGGACAAAACCGTAAACTGCCTAAATCCTTGCATTAAAAAACTTTAGCATACTTCAAAGACTATAAAGATTGTTTTATAACGATAATGTGAGTAATGTGCAATAATTGTATTACTTTTAGTTGGCTTCTGCAATCTATTTATCTCTACAGCTTATCATTTATTTGTCTGTATCCAGAGAGAGACTCGCGCACCTTTTTAAATATATTCACCATTAATTGAATTGCAAAACATGAATTTGGATTAGCCTCTAATAAAGTTAGCGTGCAGTACACTGACCCGGTTTAGGGGTAAGGTAAGGAAGAGCTTCTTAAAGTTGGCCAATTCACTGAATTTGAAATAACATTGTGGGAAAAACTAACCGAGCTTGTAGTGTTGAGCTAACGTAAAGTTAACTACCTAGGAACTAACGTAAAACTAATTATCTTATGATTATGATGCGACATTTAAAGCATAATTACGTAAATATTATTGTATAAGGAAGGATTCTAATAAAAAAAAAAGACTTTCCCGGCTGATCTATATATACAAAAAGTCAAAAACCGTTAAGGAGTTCAATGGGTGCGATGTGATTAGGTAATAATTTAAAATTTCAAAGGTGTGTACGCTTTATTCTGAAACCAGAATCAAACTTAAAGGAATGAAAAATGGAAACATTTTTTATATATCCAAATGCGGGCAGACCGTTTGCCTTAATCTCATGTTTTAATTTAATAACGAAACACCGACGAAACGTTTGGCCACTCCGGTCGATGTTTATTGGTATAATTTATCGTAACACCTTATCTGAGATAAATAATAACAAACACGGATCACTGATTTTTTTTAATGAAGCCAAAACTCTTCCTTTCAAAGGTGTGGACAGGAAACATATTTACCGCATAAAAGAACACGTTCTTCTCGGCTGTCTGTTAGCTTCGAACAATGTTCGCTTCGTGTGAACCGATTTTATTTTGACGAGATCGGACGGCAGACGGCGCCGGCGCAGGCCAACGCGGGCCGAGGATAAAGGAAATAATAAAATTGTACAGAACTAATGAGTGTGTAATTCGTCGGCCGCGAAGGGTGGCGCGCGGCCGGCGGTCCGGCCCTTACCCTACCTGTGGAAGGGTGAAACAATGCGTTGTCCGTAGTGAATGGTGCTGAAATGTAGCGCGAATGGTACTTTTTCGCGACACTTATGCCCTTTTTGTTATTAATAAAAAAACAAGCACTGAAGAGGAATAGTTCACTTTTAAAATATAGATTATAAAATGCTTATTCTTTTTAAATTAGACATTAAAATCTTCTTCAGTTTGCAAAGAACTTAATATTTTTTATGTAATTACCTAATAACTTCTAGTAAACTCTTCTTCAGTCTTTTTAGTCGTAAATTACTATCATTAATGAAACATCGCAATAGCAGTGATACATTATTGCTGATGATTCAAAAAAATATAATGTCCTACAATGTTTATTCTTATCAAAAAGATTTTTTCATTAATCTAAACTTAATGAAGTTTTATTAGACAGTTACCACCACATGAAATGTGAATTGTCTTAATTTACCACCTTCTAGTAAAATTAATTGTGGTAACTGTATTAATTTCCAATAACAGTAATTGTGGTAATGTACCACCTTTTAGAAACATGAATTGTGGTAATATACTAGTTTTTAGAAATATAAATTGTGGTAAGGTATTATGTTCCAGGAATATAAATTGTGTTATTGTACCACCTTCTAGAAATAAGAGTTGTGGAATATACCATCTTTTAAAAATATGAATCGTAGTAATGTTATCACCTCCTGAAACTGTTAATTGTGTTAATGTGTCACCTTCTAGAAATAATAATTGTGGTACAGTACCACCATTCAGAAATATGAATTGTGTTAATGTACCAACTTCTAGAAATATAAATTGTGGTATTGTACCACCTTCTAGAAGTATATAGTGTGGTAATGTACCACCTTTTAGAAACATGAATTTCGGTCATATGCCACGTCATAAAAATGTGAACTATAATAGAGTTCTACCATTGACTGTAATGGATAGGATGTATATATGAATACTAAAATATTTGTTTGTACGAAACTCGTACAAGCAATTTCGTAGTATGTACGATTGCCGCGGTATCGTAGGTACCGTTTAAAATAACCGACAAAAAGTTAAATTTATCAAAGAGCAAGTAAAGAGCCAATAAAACTGTCGCCGCCGTTTTTCACTGCACCAGACGTAGCAACTGCTAATTTACAAAGAGCCGACGTCGTTATCGTCTCCCCGGACAGCGCCGGCCGCGCCGCGCGGAGACGACCGGCGCGCAGGGGCGGCGGACAGTCGCCCCATTGTTGTCAGTTCATTGGCAACGTCTCCCAATAGCCGCCCACGCAACGCGATAACAAGTACAACGCATCTGCCTGATAAAGGGATTTGCAAATTTTAAAATTGATTCTGACCGTTTTCGAAGGTGTAGTAGGGTGGCGATTCGGCGAACCGCTACGTACGTGCGACATATCAAATCGATATATCGACTGTACAAAGGCGTGTCATCGCTTCAATAACTATCGAGTAATTTTAGATTTTTATTGAACACTTTTATCGCTTGTATGAATTACTTTTAAAGTTAAATTCATTGATGTTATTGCACTACATTTACCATTGTGTCCAAATATTGGTTTATTGGACCTACTATTGATGAACTATTATTGGAACTACTATTGGAAATTACCCATTGTATTATTAAATAAAAATAAATATACTCGTATTAGAAAATTTCAATATACAAAAAATATGTGTGTGCAATTCACACACGTTAAAAGGGAAATTTCAATTAGTTTTCTAAAGATTAAATTCTCTCGCAAGAGATTGATTTAGAGTATCAGGAATACGATAATCGTAAGCTTTATTTTTAAAGTGAAGCCTTTTATGAAAGGGTTTTGAAAATGTGTGGGGGAAAGTGGTGGGGGTGAACACTGTGTCGGATAGTGTGGGAGCAGTATCTCTCTTGCCTTCGGACATAGAAGAAGAGTGAGACATACGCTCTTCTCGCTTTCTTTGCTTCCGTGGTTGCGTGTACTGCGTTCAGGCGACGTGGCGACCAATGAGTACAATACTTTTTCTTTTTTCTGCTTTGAAAGAGACCGATGTAATTTTCGATGTAACATGTAGAATAAAGTTCAAGAAAACTGACCATTTAATTCTATGGGTATAAACTTTTGGATGTTACCGTGACTAGTATTACGCGTTAGAATAGAAATATGATAATTTTTTCTGAGTTCAGAAGTTTTATGCATAAAATAAATGAGATCTATATATTAGTGAGTACATGTTATGAAAATCTTAATGCATTTAATCGGTTTTTAATAAAAAAAATCAAAATCCGTTCGGTCACTTGTGAGCAAAAAGAATCATTCTGTTTTTTAATTCTGTCGCAGTTAAAAACGACTCCATGTAAAAGAAATCGTGCCTTTGAATACGAAAAGGTCGAAAAGTGTGGTAAACCGGTAAACACATAAATTTATGGCAAGCACATAAAATAAATACGACTTAAGGTATCCATATGCTTAAAATGTTGAAGTAGTGCTGTTGAAAGGAATTCGCGAGTCCTTACATTTCCGTTCCGTATGACCTTAATAAATGTACGTTGAAGATGGCCTTGGCTAGTGCGTAAACTTAATCGGCGAAACACTTGTCGGACCGCTAGCGTCTATTGACACAGTCGTCTGTGTGCTACATTGTCGTAAACTTGATTTTGAAATGTATGTGCTATAGAAAAACTGGACAAGCGCGAATCGAACTTGCGTGCGGAGATGGTTCCGTAAAATCCTCGCATTAGCCATCCGTTAAACTGAGCAACATATTTTATATGTATTTTCTCTTCGCAGCTATTTTGCATTACTATTGCGAATTTAAGGATTAAGATTTTAGTTTAGGTTTTCCTGTAAACTGAAAATAAGACCTTGTAATTCCTAGTCTTGTCAAATATTTATATTAAGTAGTTTTTTGAGTCAAAGAGACTACTCGGTTTTCGTATATTTTTTATACCTTTCAAACTTTTAAATAACAAAAAACCTATAATTGTATGTATTTCTCACAATAAACTTGCTCATTTGATGTACCTCACTAAAGTTTTGTGCTGTATTTTTGAATTGCTTTCCAAACTTAACCTCCAAAACCATAACCTGCTTACTAACGTTATATGTTCATGATTCGATTGCATAACTCTGTATATATATATATATACAAAATAACAATTTTTTCATACAAAATGAGTTATGACAAACAGACACTAGAGAGAATAACGAGAGAGGCAGAATGTGGTTACGTTTTTTCATCGGAAATATGGAACCCTAAAAAGGTTGGTTGGACTGGTGTTGATCGAGAAGTTTCTTTACAAGCAGAAAGCTCGCCAACCACGCCATAGTTTTATGTTTGAGTTTCAGACAGTGTAACATACTCAAAAGACGTCGTCAAATAAAATCTACAGCTGTATGTAGTACGGCTTGTTCAGCCCGTGCACATCATACGGCACACACAGCCCTATTTTAAAGTTAGTGAAAAATGCGCCTATGTGGGTATAGTGAAGTACTAGTCGTGAGAGTGTCAGTCTATACAAAATGCAGGAATTCTTAGTCTACTGTTTCACTTAGGTGCGTGAAGAACTTATTAAAACATTTTCTGAGTGTCTTATCTGCCTTTTTCTGCATAGTAACATAAGTACCTAACAGTATTTAACTAAAAATTAGCGATGCAACATTAAAAACGTATGATGTTCATTTTATTTTTCTATCTATGACTCGTGAGGCTTTATTGCAATAATCGTAAATAATTTTACGTGGAATTTTGTGACGTGACTAGAGAGACATTATTTTTAAGGAGTTCAATGGGTGGCAATGAAACTCGGTAAACAATATTATACATACAAAAAACATACGCTTTTTAAAAACACATCAAATAAAAAAATGTTCCAAATTTTTTTTTTATTTCCATATTCCTTTTTATATTTCTGATACCTTTTTATAAGTATCATTTATCTAAGCATTAGACACATTTTACAAGTCTTTTGTTACAATATTCTATATATTTCCATTTCTAATTATTAATTGAGACAATGTTGCGATATACTACTATGGTATGCTTATATTGTCGTGTATTCAAAAATATAATTCTAGATCTACGTATATTATACTTAATCCAAGTAAGTGTCTTGTAATTCAATAAATAATTACATCATAATTTGTTCGATTAATGTCATATTTTCTACATAAAGTTGTCAAAATAATAGCATAAGAAAGAATTTCATATGCCTAATATATTTTTTAATTTTTATTTCTGTTATAAAATATAGTTTTGGACTTATAATATTTAGTAAGGGCCGTCGCCGGTTGTGATGTCCATGGACAACAGATACATAAAATTGTTACATTATTGTTATTGCCTGCAATTTGAAATTTAAATATAAAAGGATTTACATCAAGTCACAAGCGACAATAAAATTACTATCCGATGTGCGTTTTTACTTAGTCCGATAATTCCGAAAACTTTATGCGTCTGTCTTCGCCACTATTTTTATTTGTATGAGCGCGCTACACAGAGCTGTAGACTTCTAAGGTTTAACTGTCTCGATAACTAATTGTTCTGTTGATATAAAAAAAAACGAATGCCGTTCACCCGTTCACAACGCCACAACCTTGAAGCGTTTTGAATTTGATTAAAATCAAACCAAAATGGAGCACAATTTCAGGAGTCGGTTTGTTGTGATTTACAAAATAAACAATTTGTTACTCTCTCACGGCTCAAACGAGAGGTCGTCATATTTTGAAATTCGAAAATAACAACTATGTTGAAAGTGAAAAATTTATGCAGTCGACCGATCTTGCATGAATGGAATGATACAAAGCCTTTCAAATAGCGCGTTTATAAGAGTATGTATTAAATAGATAGTGTTACACAGAAGATATGTACTAAGTACTCGTATCTAACCGTGAATTAGCAGCTAGCGTGGACGGCTTAAGGAATGAGCCCTTAATCACAAATTAGAAAGATTGTGGCTCGGTATGCCTTAAAAGCAACTATGGAGATTGAACCAGTTACCTTCAAATTCGAAAGTCGTGCACAAACCACTAGGCTACAACCATAATTACCGTAATTATTAAAAGTTTATTATAAGGTAAATTATTTTCATTGTCAATTTTAAGTTATGAAATGACGTACTTCATTACGACGCACTGCATTGCTTGTCATCTACCTATTATAATGATCAGATCTAACCTCAAAATCGAATTGATATTTACAAACTTTTAAATTACAATTGAAAGCGATACAAGATTTTAGAAATACGGAATATGGAACAATGGAGATAACTATAAATAATGAATTTTATCTTTCCAAGCCTTTTCAAAACGGGCGGTGTGGCGCAATTATCGCCATTAGCATCTAACAAGCGGCATCCATTTTCATTTTTCGGAGGATTTCAATTTACTTTATTATTTATTTATTTATGCGTAATCGTTCTCAAGAAGAAACTGATGATCGTCTTGTCAGCACAGAATACAGAAAGGCATAGAGTCGTTCCATTTCCCGTACGATTTTAATGCCTTTCTTCAATTTTGTAATATTTCATTACAAAATATTTCTAATGTGCCATTAATCCTATGAATTAATGGCACATTAGAAATATTTTGCTACTTTTTTAAGGAAATATGGCTATATAAAAAATCTGTTTTTCCATGCAATGAGGATTACTGGCGTAACAACATATCAGGAGTATTAGCTGCACTTTCACACTGTAGGGGGAAATGATATAATCGAAGTCTGTTGGACAAATTAATATTATTTACCGAGTGGACCGTAATTAGGCGCCGTAGAAATGAAAACTCACGCCTGACATCGTACAACAATTTACTTCAGAAATGTTACGTTGCGGTCAGCAATTGACAATAAATTATATTTAATAACTAGGTCGTTGATAAGCAACAGCCGAGAGTTCATAGACCAATCCATAGATGTGGAACATAAACAACTCGTGTTTACTTTTATGTTCCCAACAAAGTTCAAGGCTTAACGGTTAAAGACTTGGTTCAACTTTTAGAATTTTCCTATTTATTCTCTTCTTGTTATTAACATTTTACAAAGCAACGATTTTAACAATAACTTTGCAAAATTATAATGTATTTGTATTTATATTTTACATCATTAATATTTGACAAAATCGATATGAAAATACGTTATTAATTAGTTTCCAGTAAAACGAAATGTAATTAGACCAAGAAGGGATACAAATTTTTTTAATAATTTTTAATTAAACTATAAAATTAACAAACACTAAGTCAATTCTTGGGAACGTTTTATTTTTTTACATTATCTTCATTATCATTGTCTATCAAACTGAAAACATATCTGTTTTACATGTATTTGCACTTAAAGTCGATTCTGTACCTTTTTTGTCCTTCGTTTAACAAATATTTAAAGCACACGTCATTAAGCGCATTAACTTTATAACGCTAGATCGTTCCCCACCATTAAGATAGAACCGCAAATAATAAGGGATGTTTATCTAAATTTCCCTGTCTACTAAACGTTTGACGCGACCCCTTAAATAAATGTTTTACAACGGACATACATAAATGTTGCATTTACGTAATTAATTTTTTTATGTGATTCATTGTCGAATATAGTGATCGAGTCGAATATAGTGTCGAATAGAGTGTCGAATATCGTTGAAAATTCAATTCAAATGTGTATTTAACATTTGACCCGTTGAAACGTGAATTATAAAAGTAATTAAATATCTAATAAATAACTCAAAATATTTCTAAAAAGAAACCTTCGTGGCTTCGCAACATAGCAACATAAATACTAAAGTGACATTAATTAGACATTGAAATAATCCTAAATACTATTACAAATGCGAAAGTTAGCATATTAGCTTGTAAGTTTATTGGCTTATTTATTTCTTTTTTTGTTTGTGTGTTACGCTTTCGTATCTTAACTACTCAACCGATTATGATGAAATTTTGAATATGCTTTGTCGGAGATACAAAAAAAGACGTAGGATACTACTTAGTTTACTATATCGATTCATTATTGGTAACAGTAGGGTTCAAGGGACTGTCAAATTCAACGTCGATCCAAGTTTGGAGTCGCGAGCAGGGCGAGGGCGAACGAGATATTTTCATAATAAAAAAAATATCGGCGTATGTGTGTTTTCGGTGCAAGAATATTGTAAATCATCGATTCCATTCTGGTGAAATTATTCTAGAGGAATCCTAGAATAATTTCATCAGAATGTAATCGAGGATTTACAACGAGAACGGAATTTAGAGCAGGACCGATATCGGGATCATTATTGACAGTGTGATCGATCGTTATAAAATATGAAAGAGTTCATTCTACGTTCACGCGGGCGGAATCGCGGGCGAAAATTAGTACCTACTACAATATTCACATATAAATTGATAACTTCTGTGATTTTAACACAATTATAGAATTGACTTTCAAGGCATTTGCTATCTTTAGGAGAAAAATTTATAACGCATTATCATTACGGATTACGGCCTTTATTAATGTGTAAGTATATGAAGATCTGTGTTTCTGTTTTTTTCTGGATATAATATAGTTAATGTAAAAAATCCTTTTGTTTTGGTTTATATAAAATTTTATGAAATTTCAAGATAAAGGTTTGCAAAGCAGTTTTTGTACAAAATTGATTTAGAAATCCTTTTTATTTGATACCTAAGGATACGAAAAAACTTATAAAATCCATCAATTTGCGTTGCAAAAGACAAAATTTATGGATTTTGTGTCGTAAAGATTCGGACTGTGGATCATTGTTTGATATTTGATTTAGTTTATTTGATAAACGAAATTTAAAATCATTAATTACAGTTTTGTTCAGTCAGATTGAGAAACCAAGGTTTTAGATAATGTTTTAAAACAAACTGATTGATATTTTAAAAATGTACCAGTATTTTAAGATAATTCAATAAAAACATTCCGCTCTGCTCATAAACAGCTCTACTGTTTATGAGCAGAGTAAATAAATATATAGGATATAGTATTACCTTTCTTGCATTAAGTATATTAGGGGGTTGATGAACTCATTCTAGGTGTTTTCTTAGTTCATTAATCATTACAATACGCGGCACGTAGATAACTGGTTGTTCTTTACTTCCCGTTTTGCTTTTCTTTCTAATATTAATGATTGTTAAAGCATTTTAAGATTACGTAAAATACCATTGTAGGATTCATTAATGGGATCCAAATTCATATATTAATTAGTCGGAATGTAAATAAATTGAAAACGATTTTACTTCGTCCGAGCATCATTTAAAAACTGTACTTGAACCCATTGATATTGGACTTTGACCATTCGACGCAGATTTTGCAGATTGTTGTAGGCTATACAATTTTAGTATTGTAGCGAAGCGGGCGGTTGGCCACTAGTTTTTTGTATGAAACGGAATTAGTTATTTTCTTTGAGAGTCGAAGGCCTCATTTGTAATTCCACATGATACTAGAAATGTTATGCTAAGTTTTCAATAAAAGTACCAGTGTCGCCGCACTTCCACGTAAACATACTATATTTATTAAACATGTAAAAACTTGAACTATGTTATTGGTTGGGTTGCATAAGGCCAAAATGTTTATTATGAAAATATTTAGACATTTTAAAATAATCTTTATTTCTGTTTTCACCATATTTGTATTCAAAGTTCGGACATCGGTACGTAATAAAGAAAGTAAAATATAAATATACGATACGAAGAATAATAAAACTGAATACATTGTGAAAAAAACTATTTTATTAATTTCCTTAAATTTATAACGTTTAGTTAGAGGTAAATTATTATTTATGGCTTTATTTTTAGTGTTGCGGTCAGCAAAAACTAATGTCGATAATTGTCCAAAAAATAGTGCTACTAATTGTAACAGTTATGATTATTCACAAAATGTTATAATAACAGCACAGTTAACTATTAGTAAAACAAAACAATACAGTTAACTCAGCTGTAGTCAAAAACTCAGTATTAATTTTAACATTAACTAATTTATTTAAATATTATAATAGGTAAAATAATTAAGTATGTCTTGTAAATAATATATACTTAAACACCTTTTGCTGATAAGCTATCTTTCGTTAAATTCAAAGATTTTTTTAAAGTGACATTTAATATCATACTAGCTTTTATCTTCTGCTCCACTCCCATAGAAATATAAATCAATACCTTGTTTTCTATATCCAATAATCGTACTATCATTGATAAATAATACCAATCCAATATATTTTTTGATTGAAATTCCTATTTCATAGTTAGTTTTGATTCGGTCGCGTCATTGCTCACGATTCGATATCGATCCAGCATTAAGATATCGATTCCGGTTTCTTGTTAATGGCAATTTTGTAAATTGGACAGTAACATACAAATGGAAGGTATAAAATATCACGAGTATTATCCACAAAATATTATAACTTTATGCTAAATTTCTTCTAAGTCCGTCCACCCATTTAAGCGTAACTGAGTTACAAACAACCAAACATCGTCACAAAATATCACATTTGTAATATTATAATGATGAGATACAGTGCTGACAAAAGACGGAGTGTAAAAACTCTATCATAAGTTTCAATCTGCTATGACTGTCATATTGTTATGCCATTATTATCAATCACATAGTTACAATCGGATTGTACTCCCCTCTTACTTTCCCTCTTGCTCTACCTCACCTTCGCACACTATATCTTCCTCTCCCCCCGCCCCCTCAATGCTCATCACCACTTTGACACCTCTTCTATAAATAAAGCAAACATTAAGTATGGCCTACAAAATAAAATAAAATTAGTGATTATTTGCATTTTCTAGTTGTAAGCAGTAATACATATGTAAGCATACAAAGACAGTAACTTATATTTTATGTGACAGCAAGTTAATTCTAACAGTTACCTGAATATTATTAAAAATTTTTTGTTCATAATTTTCGAGTTATATATAAACTCGTAAATGATAAACAACAAAAAGTTATATTAACTTCGAGTTATATAAAAAAAAACATGTAATCTATTAGTACACTACAATTGTTAATTGATTTTCAGTTTCGAAATTGTTGAGTTACGAAAAAACATACAAACGAACGCACAAACAAACAAATAAAATAGAGTATGTCCATTCTCTAGTATCAAACGATTCCCCATGCCAAATGTTATCGTAATTTACAGCGGTTTAGGGCTGAAAACATAATAGACAGACAGATAGAGACACTTTCGCATTTACAATATTAGTAACGAGTAAGACATCAATAACTTTCTGATTTAATTGAATACGGCTTCCATAAAAATATCTCGCTAACCAAAGCTCGTTTTCAAAAATAACTTTGTATAATGAAGCGAAAAAACTAAATATAAAAAACCGCTGAGAATTCCAAAACTTCTAATTATTTTTTTTAACAATATTGCGTGTTCAAAAATTAACAACGTAGGTACACAGGCCGGTGGAGACGTGTTCCTTTTGGTATAATTCCGGTGACACAAAAAAGAGAAACACAACGTTTTTTTCAGTATTAAATAAACGTTGCACATTGCTTTTTAAACTATTGGTGTATAAATATACTAGGTACAAACGGAGCAATGTAACAAGTGTTTTTGTACTGTGCTAATAACGGTACATCTCAATTGCAATAAAGATTAATTCAATCCAAATGAAATAGAATTTCTTAATCCCGAATTCATAAGGCTGTTTATTACAACTAGTAATTATTACCAACAATACGAAACACATTAATGTCCAAAACGTTTAAATTACAGCTTAATTGACTTAGATTTCTATGAGCTTATTACGGTGCTTCGGTAACGGTAAAGTTGTTACGTATTTACGTCATTTTGTGGTTAACGACATATTCTACGCGAATGTCGATCGATTTTTACAAGCTTTGGTGTTTTTAGAGCGCTTTCAGAAATGTTTACGCGTTTTAAGATAAGACAGTATAGACGTGAAGGCGACTATTTAATAGAGTTGAGTTCAGTTAGACTACAGTAAGATGACACGTTGGTCACCGGTGTGGCGTGTTCATGTCGGCTCTTCACTAATCACGAGGCGGATGACTTGAAGTTCAAACCCGCCAATTTAAAATAAGAGTAAGACGATGTATGGCTGCAGTCAAATAGCCAAAATCTGATGGTGATATAAATTTTAAGTGGAAAATATGAGAATATTATATATTTATTTTATTCTATATATTTTTTAGTTACAGGAAACAACCTTTTCGCAACTTGTGGTTCGATATTTCTTCCGTGATGATTTATTGCGACTGTTTGTTTCTGAATATACGCCTTCGGATTTTCTACTCGTTTCATTTCATTCAATCTCAATATTCGAACCATCGATATTGTCGTTACGCAATAGAATGTTAGTCTCGCTTACTAGTGTCGATTAGAAAATTTAAAATATAAAAATATATAGGGCGCTTCTTGTAAATAATAATTTTCGTGATTGTTATAAGCATTTTAGGGTCCGTTAAAAACTTGAGATGATTTATTGGAGCCCCGCGATTTTGTTTACACCGCACCTACGCCGTTTCTTGCCGGAGATCCCTTATCTGGGCCGGCGGTGCGCCATGACAAAGCTGTTCGGCTTCGATACGATACGATAACTATCTCAAAACAGCTAATGTATCTAAAACTCAATTTCTGATTTAACTCAATTTCGTTTACACAACGGAGATGCTTTCTCGCCCCTTTTGTGTGTTTAATCGACTTACTGAGCGTGTGGTTTCTTTTTGCACAATAAATAATTACATAATTCATAGACAATGTTCGAAACGGCGAGACGGAAACAGAGAAGGCGGTTTAAGTTGAAGGTTTTTTTTTTAATATCGTGTAATCTTTTTTATGAATCAGTGTTCGAAGTAGAAAGATTTCTTCTTCTATTTTTTGTTTTAATGCAACACCGTTTTACTCATGTAAAGTACTTCAGTAGATAAAATACAAACTTTCAATAGTTTAAAACTTTAAACATTATTATCGTCTTTAATTTTTCTAAATAATACATTAATTCTAAATGCGGTATCATTGGCATGGTCAATATTTATTTCGTTAAACCTCAACTGTTATAATAGTTGTATAATTTTGTTTACATTAAGTACTATATCATATTTTTTGTTCACTTTCTTCCCATCGGCCGTTCTCTGTGGGAAGTTAACCTCATTTGTTCCAAGCCACAATAAATTTTCTTAGCTGAATTCCGAAACCGCATGGAGCCTTGAAATTTATCGCGCGAGAACCCCTTAATGTGATTAATTTGCCGCGTGCGCGTAGGCAAATTCAATTTTGAATTATCGAGTTATTATGAGCGGCGCACGTACTTCGTGATGTGCTAACGCGGTGTACAAAATGCTAGAGTTAAACTTTTGGTTTTTTTGTGACATTTCAATTAATTTCTCAATATAAACAATTTTTTCATTCATTTTAACAATAGCACTGACGTGGCTATCGAGTTGGTTAATAAAATTTAATTTTTTGGAGTTAATTTCTATATTTAGAAACTATAAACGCAGGTAAAATAAAAAGTATATCATGCACCTTTAGAATATCAAATCAAAAATATTTTCCCTCAATAAGATACTACTTCTTACGTTCGGTATCCTTTAAGTTGAAGGCGTTTTCTTAATTTATTTCTTTAAAATTTGTTGGAGGAATAAAATCACTTATCACAATAAAAAGTAGCTTATGCTCATGTTTAATATGTAAACTGCTTTCTACCAAATGTAATCAAAATCGCGTAACCTACTTAGCAGCGAATGGGTAACAGATGTACAAACGAACTGAGTTTTCCACTCATATGGCCAAAAACCTAACGATATTTATCTCGTACTTTAACGTTTGAATTACATATTTAATAATAAAATTAAATACTTAAGAGCAATCATTCCCATATGTGAAATGCAGAGATTTCGAACCCGAGACGGTCACAGATTAGACGTGTTTTAAATACATAAATATCGATATAAAAAGTTAATAATGTTTTATTTATGCCCGCATTATTTTCGTCGGCGCGCGCGCTCATTTCACGGCTATAACGATATTTAAATGCGATTATCCGAAATCTCAGATTTCGACTCCGATCCGGTCCGAACGCAGGGCCGTCGTCGCCAGACCTCCACTCCTGCGCACACCGAGTCGCGCAGATGACATCAAGATAAGTCCGGCCGGAGGTAATGCCTCCCTTATGACGATCACTCGCTTTCGTCAGTTAGCGATGAGGCGTCCGCTCGGATTGAAGCGGGCCCGACTCCGCAGTTGGGAGTATCCCGTTTTTGCATCCTCCCATACATCAAGATCGCTATCCGATGCAGATTTACAAGGAGCGTCTCGCCGGCGCACGGACACAGGCAAAGGATATCCGTTCGTTTGAATACTAGTTTATGTTTCTGTCTTTGTTTTTATGAACTGAATATATCGTTATTGATATTTCTTTTATTAATAAACATTAGTTATTAATTATACAGTATTGGGACGTCTTTAAAAGTTTTATTTAACATCAGTATCCAGAAAAATAACAAGATTCACCTTTGCAATTTGTACATTTCAAATTACATTTAAATCAGTATTTTAGAATATTCTATTTGGTATCAAAAAATCAATCAAAATGTTTTACTTAGTAATAATGTTTGTTTATATTTTTATTGCAAATTCATGCAAGATCACGTTGACATTATACAAAATATCTTGGATTATAAAAATAAGTGAGTTAGTTGTTTTGAATAATTCCCAAAAAAATATTTTTGTCTTTTTGATTTTATTTTAATGCTCAACGAATACATTTGCTCAGAATTGAAATACTCTGAGAATTAAATACGTTTACAATGCATTGCTCGAGCATTATTTAAAGATTACTTCTCGTTATAAGAACTTTATTACCAACTTATTAGTGGATATAAAATGGCAAGTTAAAAATTAGATTTGATCTATTGAGATGTATCAAAAAAATATATAATCCGGGTTTTGCGACTGCAGCGTTTGTGTAATTAGGGATCTATGTGTAATGCTAATAAATTTTCTACTGTAGGATGAAAGCCTCCCCGCGACTGACATATCTATGCATACAAGAATGATTCGGGTTATATATCAACATTAGAATTATTAATATTATGCACTGTTAAAAGGGTGTGTGCATGAGGAAAAAATGCTTTTTCTTTAAATGCGGTCAAGCCATTTTAACATCTTTAAATACCCGTAAAAAACGATCCACCACCGTCCGCGACAAACTTCCTAAGTTTTCTTCTGAAACCTCAAAGCGATGACTATTACTAGATTAGGGCCGTCACCTCCCAACTAATCAAACTTGGCGTACGTGGCTCAATTTCATTGACAGTAGTCACAGAAGTTGAAGTTACTACATAGCAAGTTATTAGAGAAGTTTTTACCGCACAGATGCGACCACCTCTTGATCAATCGGTTTGATAAATACCCTTTCACAAGTGAGCGGATATGATATAGATCATTTATATTTTAAATCGATATCTAAGTTAAAACAAAACCAAAATTGGTGAGGCAACCGTTACTTTGAGCAACATTTATCAATTTAACGGAGAAGTCAATAAACTCTCCGTTGATTGAAAATTATGATCATTAATTGAATGATGTGATAAGCGATTGCCCGGTGGTACAGGTGGCGCCACGCAGTTCGTTGTTCCTGTAATGTCTTTATCAGTTGGCAATCTGCGCAATCGCCGTATTGTTTTATTCTTGATATAGATCGAAGAACGACCGAATTCAAAGAAGAACTTAAAGCCAAAACGTGTCGTGCTGTTGTTTCGCGCGCTTGCTTTTGACTTTATTGATAATTTAAGCGTTGGATTCCTTCATAGGTTTAACAATCAATGCTTCTTGTAAAAAAGAAATTTTGAAAATTGTTCCAAAGGAATTAAAGCATTGTGTTCAAAAAATTAAAACAAATGATTCTTGTCGTGATTTTCAAGACATATAGCAAAGCATATTGAAAAGTTATAAGTTACTGCAATGAGTAAGTGCAATGTTAACAAAAAGCTACAAGTTCTTAGCGCTGTGTACAATAATCTTTGTTGTTCGTCGGGTTCATGTGACAGCAAGATCGGTAAGATCTTTAAACATATCAAAAATGCCCTAGAAATATCAACTCCTAGAACTTTTCGCTTCTACGTACATCGTACTTACTGTCTTTTTTTTAGTGTCTTCGCATGTTAAAGTGCTAAAGTAAGAGAGACTCATAGACTAGAAAAAATGTGCTTCATTTTATGAAGCTGTAAAAAGTTCAACGTTCATATTCAGAATATTTTTAGAACTTTTCTGTATGAAGCTCTCCACTCGTACCTTCAGGTGTCTGACATTTTCCTCGTGGAAGGAACGAAACAATTTGAAAAACTGAAAACATACTAAATATTGAAAAAAGGGGGACAGGTAGAAGACGAACAAGATGATTAACGAAACGATCTCGTTCAATCACTTTGACCATTGAACGGCGAGATAGGGACCTCGTCTTTATTCGACACGTATTAGCATCGCGTCGCGTGCGCGCATCGGCGACATCAAACGACGCTCTAAACAAATATTGCCTTTATTTGATTTAATGCCGACCCATGTATCTAACTGGATTTGGAGCGGGCTTTCCACACCTCTGGGTGGGCGGACCCCCGCCTGGATGCTCATAACAGGGGCCAAGGTACAGATCCCGGACTTGTCAAAGATATGATACACGACGATTTACGGTCCGTATAACATTCGTATTAAACCAGTTCTGATATGGGAACTCGCCATGGAATCGACACAGCGTGTGTAACTTTGTAACTCCGAATATACGACGGGCGTTTAATAAATTGGATGTATTTTATGATAACGAACTAATACGTGGTATATATAATTTATTTTATATTTAGAGTATTTTTCAAAAATGTTAGTGACATCATCTAAATACAGGAAAAAAATTTAATCCAACAGCCATCTCTTTTCGGTTCAATGTTCAGGCCCTTAAAACGCACCGCTAATGGCGATATGTTTTTGAAATGATTTTCTTATTATTTTTCCCGGTTTGATGACACGTCTAAGTTGTGATGGCCGCTAGGTATATATATGTTTGTTTGTGTGTGTGTGTGTGTGTGTGTGTGTGTGTGTGTGTGTGTGTGCGTGCGTGTGCATGAGTGCATTTGTGTGTTTATTCATTAATTAGTAATACTTGTAACATCGTACACGAAATAATATAAGATAAAATACGTATATAATTCATGTAACAAGTACTTTAAAACTTAATTTTCGGGTGCTAGAAGGCAGTCTAAAATGTAGCATCTCCTGAAGCCAAACTATGACAAGTTTTATTAAGTAGTTAATTTTACACAAGTCGGTATTATATTTACTTTTTGTTTTATTGCATTAGTGAAAATTATATCAGGGCCTCTACTTGTGAATATCAATAATTACCAATGCAATAACTGAAAGTAAATGATTACTTTGATGAATGGGACATCTTCAAATGTGTATTCCTCTAAAAAATGAACTCTCAAATCGTGCTTTCATGGAATTAAACCATAGTGGCGCATTCGTTTGCAAAATTGTTTTAATTCATAATTTTGTTTTTTAAAATGTCCGGGAGGTCTCCCTGATTATAAAAGTGTAAGATGACACTTGATATCTTTTGATGTTACTGTTTAAACAATGAAAAACTATATAGCCTATAAAAAATACATTTTTTGCGATTAATTGATTTTTTTTATATTCTTTATCTTATTTCGAATGAAAAAAGTCCTCATACCCATCATCGTATCTCCAACCCATTAATTGTTATGAATTTTTGAAAATTGAAAATCGCCAAAATTCTTGATTTTCTTGAATTAAATAATACAACTTGAAAATTGAAGTGTTATATTTTAGTTTTTTATTAAAAAT
Organism: Eumeta japonica; assembly: GCA_005406025.1. Lineage (NCBI taxonomy): Eukaryota > Metazoa > Arthropoda > Insecta > Lepidoptera > Psychidae > Eumeta > Eumeta japonica. The sequence continues at coordinate 29,032 of BGZK01002211.1, read as the reverse complement.
TTCAACCGTATTAAACAAAATAGCGTAAATAGATTTTTAAAATTTTGTTTATTTCTATGTTTTTTTTACGTTATAACAATATGCTTCTTTGTTGGGAAAAGAAGGGAAGGCTGTTGATGAAGCACGTCAAATTACATTCGAACGAACATTGGGAAAAGGAATAAACTTATCAAGAAATCCATGCACTTTGGATGCTTTAAAATTGAAATTGACGTGTATAGCGGTTATGCGGATGTTCAATTGAATGTTGCCAAAATCAATTTTACGTTTAAATTAATTAACTGTACAAACAATAATTTAATAAGTTGAAAGATGTATATATTTGATAATTCAATTACATTTTGCAAACGAATACGCCACTATGCCCTGCACTAAATGCCGTATATATGGGGCGCGTGTGAATAGTGACCTGCTATGAGGTAATCTGGTGTGTAGTATTCGCGAAATGTACCTCAGATTGTGCCTTGTTACAGGAAAACACATCGGTTGTTTACTTAAGCTAAAGGTTCTGGCGTAATTCCTGAACCTGTTTTTCTTTTTTAAATTACTTACCAATAAGGTATAGAAGTTTTCCTTCCAATCTTATTCCTTGAGAACATTATTTTTTAATTTTATTTTAAACTGTGCAATCAACATTATACAAACAATGTTATCAATATGTATTTCTTGACAATTATAGATGTTCACTTATAGATGTACGGTACATAATAAAAATTTTGAAGATCAGGATGATTTCGGTCTTATAAATACGTCAAGTTTCACAAATCTTATGCGAAGTCGAAAAAACTTTTAAAATAGACACAACGTTTATAACCAAATCGATTTCGCCGTTCAACGTCGATTCAGCTTTTGCGTTCATGCGAACACACTCGCCTACACTTATTTGCTAAAGCGTAAAATCGCCATAGCACCTCAAAGGGTTCTGCAGTTTCCGATAGTCTTTTCGTGTCCATTGTTGGTTTGTAAAGACGTTTCCGGCTCGCGGCGGCGGCGGACGGGAAGTGGAAACGGTCCATTACGCCCACTTTGATTTTGCTTTTGCTTTTGCCGACAAAGTTTTCGATACGTTTACGGAGTATTCATCTCGCTACTTTATGCGTTTGTTGTAAATGCGATATCACGTGCAGTCGGTAGCGAAATGTGCTGAATCGTTATTTAGATATAACTATATTTATTAAGCAAAAGTTTGATGTTAAGTATGTTTGTCAAATTAAAAGTTTATTACATATAAGAGCGGTATGACTCAGTGGTGAGAAGTGTCTGATTATTTATCAAGTTTTAACTTAAGTCAAATCAAAACCAGTCCCTCTGTGCCTCGCAGAACATGTTAAGCTCTCAGTCCGGAACGTCGTCACTGCATGGACGACGGCGGTCCTAAGCTGCTCCTCAACTGCACTAGACCATAGGGCTTAAGGTCTGAGTTCGTAAATTCGACATAAAAAAATCTGAGAGTGTGCGCCTCAACATTGAGGTGATTAAAAACCCGACGCAAGCGTACAAACGTTTTGGTGCATATTCAGAATAACATGACGTATTTTTTACTTTTATCGTTATCCTTAAATGTGCAGTGTCAGTAACGCGTAAACGATTCGAATCCAGTAAAAAAAAAGAACGAAACGACATCTATAAGTACGAACACGATACGGCTACGTTCTCAACAGCACGCACGATAATGTAATTAACCCGTTCAACGTCATCAACCGGCAACAAAGTAACAATGAATTAATTTAAACCCCCCTCGCCGCGCCTCCCGCACGTCGCCCCGTAGCCCGCGCCCTCGCAGCGCCGGGCCTTAATTAAAACGGCGACGCGGCGTCGTTTATTCTAGAATGTCGTACTTTTTGTCGATGCGCTGACTAAATTATGTCTTCATCACGACAGCGCCGTATCGCGGCCCACGATCTGCCTGACACTGATCGAGCTCCGCACCGAGCAATTTGTACCTGCGCCTACCTCCCGAGCGGCCGAGTCGCGGGACGTCCCGTATGTGCACACGATACGTATCGTTTATTTTAGGGTTCCGTAAAGAAGCCTATTGTAATAGCTATAAGCTGTCCTTCTATCAGTCCAATATTTAAAGGCTGAAGATGTCTGTGTGCTGTCAGTCAGTGCAACAAGAAATGACAAAAATGGGCGAAATGCGTGTCTAACTCTCGCTAAGAATCCCAAATCGGGCGAAAATAAAAATATGTTTTTTATTATGAACACTTAAGACATAAAAATATGTGTGGTATTACAGAATCATTGTTGTTCGATTGGGTTTTCGCACTTGACCGGTTCTTCTAAGCTCAACTTCATTAGCAAAGCAAAATCGATCGACGACCTAGAATAGAATCTTGTCGGTTTGACCTGAACATTATTCAAGGTTTTTTTTCTTCAATGCAACTAATGATGGATCCTTTTGAAACGGCATGCCAAAGTTAATTGAAATACTGAAATAAGAAAATGTTATTGTTTGAAGAAAAGATTAACGTCCAAGAAACTGTTTTTTTTTGTCAGCCGAATTTTTGGAAGAAATAAACTGTCAAAATTTGGGACATTGTTCAAGAGTTATATAATTCTAATAAAAAATACATTACCGTATACCATATTATCTACATGGCACCTTCATAATGACACTATAGACATATAAAGTTTATGTTAAACTTTATGATTTGTTTATTTATATGTAAAAGTTAACGTCAAAAGTTAACGTTAAAGTTAATTATTGATATAATTTCCAAAATTTTTCACCGCTGAAAAGCTACATTATACCAATTGGTGAATGGATGCATCGCATGATGGGTGGTTAAGTAAATGACCAGATAAGTAGAAGTACAGAAGAACGAGATGGGAAGCATTAATGGAATTGAATTCGAAAGCTTTATGTTATCGAGAGTTGGTTCAAGATCTGAATTGACAGTGAAACCGAAACCGTAACCTAGTGTGAGACGAGAATTGAAGTCAAGAACTGAACTGAGAACGAAGAACGAAGTCACAACCGGATATTGAAACAGAAGATGAAACCGTAGTTGATATCGAGAATAGGACCGAAATCAGGAACAAGACTGAAAGATTGATCGCCCTGTGTAAAAATTGAAGGAATTCATCGAATGCCGATTCAGGCCGCGATCGCAAATTAGTGTATTATAAAGGTGAAAGTTTATTTCGTTTGGATAATGGTTATCCAGTCAGCTCTATAGCTAAAATTTATTTAGTACATGAATTTTTACTTAAACAATAATATTTTTCATGAATACCGAAAAAAAAACGGTAACTGAAAACCACGAGCAAATGAAAATCCATAAATAGAAACGCCATTGTTGAATTTTCGTTTTCGAGAAAGTGGGTGAGGAATGATTACTTTGTAATGAAACTATACGTTTAACCAACTGCATATTTTATGTATGAAACAATATATTTTACGTCTCAATATGATATAAAGTAAAATAAATAAAATATTATTTCATTTATAATGCTATCATTTTGATGTGTAGAAGATTCCTAATGATAATTTTATCAATTATTTATACGTATTTAAATTTCAGAGTTCTGACATCGTATCGCTTGTGTTCGTTTCGATTCTCTTATTTTTTTTTAAATTGAATTTTATCCAAGTGTAAGAGAACGCGATACAAACTATATTATTTGTTACAAATTTCTTCACATATTTTGAGCCATGTGTTTTCTAGAATCGTACAAAGTAAAATTTTTTTCAGTTAGAACTCAAAAAGCAACCAAATTAAAAATTAAAAAATATCTTCATTATATTGATTATAACATAACACTTAAAACATATTATTATATTTTTTATTCACTAACCGTTCGAAAGGCAGTTTTCTCTCAAGACAAACGAGCAAGACACTTAAAGGTAGCTCTTCTCAAGTATGATTATGTTATAAGCGATCACAATCAAATATAAAACTAACACAAGAAGTAAAAGCCTAATAAGAAGTCGAAGTGATTATGTTTATTGATATTTGTCCTCTAAATCTTCAATCGTAAATTTGTAATACCCTTTATTCGCAAATAATAGTTTAATAATGATCTTGAATTTACTTAAGGGTAAGTTTCATATAGCTACCGGAAACTTATTTAAACATACAGAACCGTATAAATAAAGTCGTGACTTTATGTAATCGAATGACATGTAAACTTTATGTAATTAGTATACTGTATTTATATTTCTAATATACTGAATTTACAACGATCACTGTTTTTGAAATATTTAAATTTTCGTGTAAAGCATCCAAGTTAATATTCCATTTTTTTTAAACTTTGTTTTTAGTTGTACACGTAGTTCAATTTGCCCGAATAGAATGAAAAACATGAAAATTCAGACGTGAAGTTGTAAGTAGGTCGATGTCAATAAATTTGTTAAAAATCACAGTACCGAATTTCAATAGACAAACAAGGCCCTTTTCGACTTCGGTATCAATTTCAAATGCTTGATTATTTATTTACATTTTATTTATAATTAATAAAACAAACAGAAATAGTGTTCATTTATATTGCGAATCTTAATATTCTTTTTTATCTGGATTAAGTATAAACGTGACATCGGTGCACAATGCCTTTCTGCGCACCCAAATGATGGTTGTGGTGTGTGCAAACCCACAGCGCGTTTTTTTTTTTGAAATAAACGTATCATATTACTAGCGCCGCCTGTCGGCAAACACTGGAGCTTGCAGAGGTTCTTCTTTGTCTACATTTGGCACGCTTTTAGCAGCTTGAACTCTTTAGCATTTTTTTTCCTTTATCCCTCAAAGTCGCCAAATAAATAGACAAAAAATACTTTTAAAATTATTTTCAAATTGAGGGTAGGTATATCATTTCAGAATACAGTTACTACAACTGTATACCACAATATAAATTATTATTGTTTTCAATTTGTAGTAGTTATTGACAAAATTATTTTTTTTTTGGTTTTTTATTAGAAAATTATTTAAATTTTGGTGTATCACCAAACATCGAATATATCAGTACGAATTAAAAAAAGTGGGTTTATAGTTTTATTTATTGTCATGCTCTTATTGCTATAATTTTTATTGCTAGGTTAGATGTTTCTAAACAAAATGGAAGAATCCATAGGGGGAATAGTCAAATAGTAGAAATGAGGCTATGGGCGAAACAGAATCATCATACCGTGGCAGAAGTTAAAGACATAGGCCCACAAAAGATGCAAAAATACGGAATACAACTATAGACATTGTTGAAATTGTATATAACATCCATCTATGACGACTTTCATCTAATAAACTTCTAAAAACGTATCGTTCAGTACGATTATAGACAGTTAGTGTCGAAGCGAGACCCAAAATGGTAAAGAAAAAAAGTCGAAATCAGTGGTGATAAACGAAATCGGGACTAAGACTGGAAACGAAGACGGGGACTGAGAAAGGAACATTTTAAAATACCCGCTATGTCGAGCCTTTTTGATTCCTCTTATTTTTGAGGTCGTAACCACTATAGAACGCATATTTTGTGTCCATTCAACTTATTACATAAAATTTATGTCTTTTTATGTATATTGTATAAATAAATCTGCATATACTACAACGGAAACTACGGTATTTACAAAACAAAGATCTTTATATTTTTTTCTGCGTTTTTAGTTAATAGAATAGTACACAAAAAACGATCATGATTAATTACGTTCACATGAAGTTGATAAATATTTGTATTTTATGTACAACAGAGAACACAAGGTTTTTATGGTGCGCATAGACTGTAAATACCTCAACAAACGACATCGATCCATCAAAGCTTAGGTCGAATGCATTGCAAAAACAGCGATGCATCCGCACACACGTGCTATCGCCGAATATCGCATTACACAATTTGACCGTGAAGTACCCCTATAAATTGCAATGCACTTCACCCCTTTCAGCGAGATGCATTGTCGGCGGGACGTCATCTGTCATCGGCGTCAGATGTCCCTTTGAGTGTTCGCCGCCGACGCCGGGCACGATGCCGCACTCGATGGGCATAATGGCCAAAGTTGTACCTAAGTTACTCTTCGCAAATCAGAATTCGAAAGTGTCACATTGTGGCCGTACATACACGCGGAACTGCAGAACCGTCAATATCAGTTGTATTCATCGGAAACCTTTCCACTAATCTGAAGTTATAAACAGAAACAGGTTTAATAATGATATAATTAATACCAATCAATTCCTATATTAATGTTTTAAGGGTACCTATCTAAAAATATGCAGGATAATGGTACAAAAGGTTAAAATAGCTGTTTCGTTACACGGTTAGCCTTTTCATTGAACAATGCCATTCAATCACACATCTAGTTTTGTAGTTGGATCATTATGGCGTTTGAAACGTTCAACATCACGGACGACTTAAAAGCTGCAGTAATATTGAATTATTATGTTTCTCCGCCACCGCGGCGCTGATTTTTTTGCAAAATGACGTCAACAGCTGGCGTTTCTTGATCGTTGCGAGTTGTTCTGTCGTGAATAAATGATCAAATTAAGTTCCCGGTGATATATAGAGGTCAAAAATAATGCAGTCCCTTGCGGCTTAAAATGCCACAGTAGTTTAAATTGCGTCAATAAATAAATTTAATTCTGCATAAAAATATTGACAACATCATTGGTGTTATCAATAATATGTTTGTATAATTATTTCCTTTTTTTGTTAATGAAGATTTTAGTATTTATTTTTCGATTTTTTTCTTTACTGATATATTTTTGTCAGTCACATACAAAGATTTCAGACAGGATATATAAAGTTAAAAACTCGTCAGTTTTAGCATTGTTTCACTTGTTAGCCCAGCGACGGTGGCTACCTGTCTCTTACTGTAAGATAGATAGATTCTTTTGGAAAATTCATGAAATAGGCAAAAGTTTTCACAAACGAATAGGTTAACAAATTTGACCTTCTTTAAAGCTTTGTAGTAACTGCGACACTTATTAAAAATATTGTCTATAATCTTACAAAACACCCGCTTGTAATAAATACCGTTGAACAATACCGATATTGGTTCTTCTTTTATGTCGGACGCAATTGGATTTCAAAACGATTACATTTTTGTAACAGGTACATGAAAGTTTCAAATTCTTTAATATTTCTGAGACGGCAATGTCACTAGTCTGTTTCTATAATATATGCTGTCTCAGAAAATATTGCAGACAACGTATTTAGAAAATAATTTAATTAAAATGTCTTTCCCTCTACAATCAATTTAATTTAATCATTTTCTAAAAAGATAATTTTGAAAAAGCTGCTGATTTTAATTTATTTAAAAACAATTCGCCAGCACTATTACATTCGTTTTTTTTTACATTAAATTTACTAAGCAATTAATTAAAAAGAGTCAATCATTTAGGCTAAGAAAAACAACTATTATAAAAGTGTGAAAAACTATTTTATTACGATACAACGGAACAGACCGCAACGGAAAAAAATAATAAAGATCTATATACACGTATATTAGTCGGGGAAAAGGTTTTTTCGTATTTTTTAAGAAAACAGTTGTAGTAAACCTTTTTATTGCGCTATTTGTATCTGGTTAATTTTGATACCAATAAATAGATGAACATTAAAAAAAATTAAAAATAACAACGGTGTCATTTTTCTATCTTGTTTGTATTCACCAAATAAATGAATATAACGTAAAAACTCGAAACATTTTAAATTTTTATTACAAAGAAAAGAAAAATACGACACAAGCCGCAATAAAAAATGTGACGTTTATTGACTTAATATAGTATCGGTAAAAGTAGCGCAAAAGTAGGTCTAGCATTTTCAGTACTGTAATTATGATGTCAAAGACGAATCTCGCTTTGGTTCGACTTGACAAAGATAAAGTTGATGCGATTTTAGAAAAAGTAAAGCATAATCGGCATATTAGTTCTTACGACATAGCTGATGAGCTGAAAATTGACCACAAAACAGTTTTGACGTATTCGAAAAAAGCTGGATCTACAAAAAAAGCTCGATACTTGGATGCCACACGAGCTCACTGAAGGAAATATAGTGAATCGTGTACTCATTTGCGATTCTCTATGGAAACGTAATGAAACCGAACCGTTTTTGTATTGTATTGTGTGTTGTTATTTATGATAGAATACATAAATTAATAAATACAAATTTTATTTCAATAGAATGCTAACACTTACCGCCAAAATATTTCGTTAGACAAGAAATATTTTTAACTTAGGGACATATAAAAATCATCATCATTCAAATATATTTTATTATATCAAGAACAAGAAAAATTTGAGGGTGAGTTGTTAGCGAAAGCTTTCAATATGTGCATTGAAAAAAAGGTGTCACATTAATAAATATTACTTAGAGAAATCAGAAACAAAAATAACAGTGCAACTATAGCGTTTGCTATTATCATTCCTTTTAATGTGATAATATGTCACATCATGAACAACGTTTTTGGTTTTCTATATATGCATGTGTGTGTATGTATAAGCATGCGTGCGTATTTGTGTGGATTTAAATACTTAAGTACTGTGTGTATGTTAAAATTGGATACCCTTGTACTATTTGTGCCGATATTAACGCAAAATCACACACCACAGACACTCAGAAGTAAAACTGTGGATGATTTTATTCATACTTCATCAACATGTAATATGTACCGCTAAGTGGGCGTCCAGCCTAGTTCTTAGCTTGAACTCTAGCGTGTATTTTAGACTTTAAAACCCAAAAATAATTGACTGATATGAAGTTATAAGTAGTAAAGGATTACGACTTTAAGATTTCAAAACTATAATAAAATGAATTTTTAATAAGAATATTAGTTTAACGAACATATTAATATCGTTCCCTTTTTTTTAAATTTTATTAATTTACAGCCAATAAAATTTCTCTTGTCGAAAGTGATTCCAAATCTAATTTCTTTTTAAAAGTCAACTAAGTTCTAAAGTGAAAATTTGATAAAAATTAGAAGATAATCATACTTTCACAAAACTTTAATTTATTTCTAACAAGCCCTCTCCCATAACGTATTCCATTACGACATGCGCCACTGGTTTTACCTGTCGGTAATCAAACAGCAATAAAACGAGATTTAGGTATAGCATCGGACCGACAGCCAACGAGGTGCTTTCTGTGTGAAACACTCGGTTCAGCCGGGACCACACGCGTGGACGCGGCGTACGCTATTAAGAGATAAGATTACTTATCGGATCCGAAATTATCTGTGCCTATTACCGGCCCTACGAGAACTAAGTTGTTGCCCGCTCGAACGTCGGCGTACTGTCGAAGTTTAAGTTGTCACTCCCAGAGGGCAGTCGAGTCCGACCGGCCCGACCTTTTTTTCCCTTTTTCTCTCATCGGAATATTCATAACAACGTGGACAGTTAATGGTGAGCTTTATGGGTTATCAGAAATCTCCTTGATGAAAATGAACGAAAATTCTATTCTGCAATTAAAGAATTTTTTTTTCAAGAATTGCATGTTTAATAATGTGAAAAACTTTGTGCTTAATCGTCATAATATAGCTTAAGACGCCTTTATTTAACTCAAATGAAGATTAATGGTTGCATTAAAAAGGAGATATGAAAAGCTGTATGTAATAATTACGGATTCTCAGTAATCTGTGTAAAAACATAACTGTGATTCACATTATAGACTAGCCATTGCTCATTGTTTTCACTGTGCGTAAATTACAATAAAATGACTGTACGATAACTGTTTGCTCCCCATTTCGGTGTCAGTTCTGATACTGATTCAACCATTTTTAGGAGAGTTTTATGATATGTAGCCTATCATTTGCACAGCCGCAATGGTCTTACTGCATTTAAAATTTCATGAAAATCGATCTATCCATATATACAAGAGTAAACTGGCTGACTTATGTATCGACGCACAGTGCAAACTACTGGGTCTACAGACTTGCAATTTTCTACAAAGGTTCATGACATAATGAGCCCTAAGAAAGCATTTTTTACTAAGGTGGTGAAAATGGCGAAATACTTTTGTATGGGAAATTGAAATCGTTGAAGATACAGATGTCAAATTTAAGATTTTAGTTAATTATAGAAAAAAATGCATACATTGTTTTTTTTAATCGATCTTGAAGGGATAATAAGGGATGAAAGTACTACGAAACTAGCCATATCTTGAACGCGCCAGCGAAAATCTTTTGAAAAATAAAATTTGAATTCGTCCTTATATTTCTGCCACTAAAGATTTTTAAAAATTCTTTCACTCATAGAAACCTACACTATCCTCGAGGATTATAGCCGAAATTTTATTTTGATTCTAGCATTTGCTACTTCTTTGTCCAAATCGGAATCGTGAACGGTAGCAGAACCGAAATTGCACACAGGACGAGAAATTTAGCGTTGTGCTTCAAACTCTCATTTGCAATAGTTAACTGCTACTGTTAAAGTTAAAAACTAAACATGACAAAATATTGATAATCTTAGAGATATTGGGATTTGTAATATTAAATTAATGTCACAAATGCCAATATCTTTAAGATTACCTTAGTCAACTGCCAATTGTGATGTTAAAACAAAGTGTTTTGACATTTAATAATTAACAGTTAATTATTTCAAATGAGAGTTTGAAGCATAACGGCGATAGAAATGAAAGTCGAAACGTGGTCGAAATCGAGTATAAGACCGAAGTCAAAATGGAGTGTGGGATCACAATTAAAATCAAGACCATGACCGGAGACGGAATGTGAAGCAGCGCTGAGATCAAAATATAAAGCGAGATCAGGATCGAGAATGATGTCAAAATAATTAAATTAGACAAAAATATTAACCTTTTAACTCTAAAGAGTAAAATAATTTTTGAGAAATTTAGGTTAAAGCTCAAATTGCTCAAATTTTTGGAGCTCAATGATTAATTACACCAATTATAGTAGGTACTATCAACAACAACGCGTCCCCGCATCAAAAGAAGTGTGCCGGTGGCGTTCAACAAAAGGTCGCGAACACATTTCCAAATCGTAGACAGCACCTTGTCTGTCTATCGCAACGCCTCGCCGCGTATTGTATTACGCTATCCTTATAAATCCCCACAGTAATTAAGCGCCCACATACGGAACCGTAGGTTAAAAAAATCAGAGACCAGCAGATGCGGACCCTCTGCAAACACCATCCGAATCAATTTTAAAAGTAATTCAATAACTTAATGCTGATCGCGCGAGGAAAAAATAATGCATTGCTTCCTTCCACCTTTGAGTTACGAGCGGCCGGCCGCGTTACAGTTATGTCGAAAAACTGTAACACTTCTTTCGACAAGTATGTTTTGGGTACCGCGAGCATTGTCCCAAAACTATGCGGTGTAAAAGGAAATAAGAAAGAATTTTTGGAAAAATATTATTAATATGATTCCATTTAGACACCGCTTGCATACAATTTAATTCTATGTTACAAACCAACATGAGTGTGTAACTTTTAATAATGATAGCAGTTAGTTCAAAACGTAACAAGCAATATGATTTAAACTTTATTTTACCAAATTTCACTACAAAATTGTATTTCGTCTACAATTAAAGTAAAGACTTGGTGTCCAAAATACTGATTGTTACGAATATTTATATTTTTTGATTAGGTTCTAATTAATGATGGCGTAGGAGGCACCATGGCTTCCATGCTTCTGCAATACTTGGAAATGAAAGCAGCTCCAAGCCATAGATAAACAAATCAATCCAGTACTTATATATATATTAAATGTATAAATTATTTAAAAAAAATAAAAACTTTATGCTGAGCAAACGTAAACCCATTTCGGAATAGGTTTACATTTAATTCCATTACAGAATAATCTAACGAATAACTTAATTAAACTATTCGATGCACATAACGAAACATCACACGGTAAGTATGATGTACGGAATAAGCGGAAAGCGGTACGGAATCATTTCGACTAAATGTCTAAATCGCGCTTGTTTAGTTTTTTTTTATTTCATATCCACAAATAACGGCACAGTGCAGCGAGTACCGTAGACCCGAAAATATTAAAGGGCAAACAAAGTAGCGGTGCAGTCGTTTTATGAGGGGCATGCTTGGGAAAAAAAATCTTCCACGTAAAAACCTTAAGGTGTTCAATTCTCCCCTACCGTTATGTCAGCAGGGATTAAGGGCACGAGCCCAGGCCGATACGCACGAGCTATTGGCTGCGGCCGCTTTGGCATCGTCATATAGAACGCTCGAGTGGCCGAACAATGATTTCTTATTGTCGATTCGGTATTAAAATTCACACCGTCGCACTTCCCGGTTTCAAGGGTTGTACCGATTCTAATATATTATGATGCGTGACCACCCTTGGCGGTCTTTAGCAGGTCCTAAAACTGTTGTCCATGGAGAGAATTGAACGAAACCTGCCAAATTATAAATTTGTTCGTAAAATTCAGTCGAAGTACATAATATAAAGGATTTTAAAGGTCTTGTACTAGTTGTTGTTATTTTATGTAGTTTATGGTGGCATATCTATATGTCTGTGATGAATGGCAGCCGAAAAAATTAAATGTTTGAATAAAATTGTTAAAAATACATGTATTTACTTATATAGTGGGTTTAATTAAAATATTTAATTTGTTTAATGGAAGGATTGGCCGCATTAAAACAGTTACAAAATTAGAACAATGTAGCGACCTGTATAATTATTATGATGCTCGTATGTTATAGATGATTTGAAGTTTTTTAATACAAGATTATATATATATATTAATTACATATCTATAGGTGTTTGCCTGTTTTCTACGTTATCACGTCATAACCGCTAAACTGATCATGTTATTAAGATGACTTGAAACACAAGGAAGGACAAAGCCTACTTATTGTTTCCCTATCTCAGTACTTATCTATAGGTATATCTTAATATCATTTAGCAATAGTCGAATAAGTGTATACTTATAGAATATACAGAGAGGTGAAATGTAAGCAAATGACGGTCTCTCAATCTGTCTGTATATCATTTTATAATTCGACAACGATGGCAATAAACTTTGATGAAATTTTGTACCTGATAGAATGTTTCGTTGCGTAAATGCAAGCTTAAACAAAATTAGACCAATAAATTTAATGCACGATGTAGAAGTAAAATAGTTTAGAAGTCACAATTTTTTTTCGTCGGCCATATTTATTACTTCATTTTGCTTAGAAGGGGAATGGCTGGTAGACAAAGATAAGACACGTATAGAAAAAGAACAAGGGATAGAAAGGAATATGAAGTGAAAAGAGGAAAAAAATGGTAAATAAGAGTGAAAAGTGGGATGAAAAAGAGAAAAGGGTCATCGAGAATAAAGTAAACATCGGAATTGGTAAAGGTATCATAAGCAGGTTTAGAATCGCGTTTTTTATGAAGGTGAAAATCCTGATAGCGTTTATTTATCCATGCGAATGAAGCTAAAGGTAAAAACTGGTAGCATATAGACGTTACTCCGTATGCACAACTAGCTAGCGAAATTTAAATTCAATTAAAATAGTATCTGTCTTGCGATTAATTTTAACTGTAAAATTGTTGTTGTAAATTTTATACTACTTAAAATTTTTGACAGATTGAATTTTATTGTGTCATAGATGTTTTATGTAAGACCAGAAATTATGTTAGAGACAATATATATATATATATATTGTCTTATTATTCTCAGTACACACAGGTTCGTTGTATTCTAAGCGGAGCCTTTCACTGATTTTCATTCCAAACCTTCGCGTATGGAGTCTTATAAATCATTTTCAATGCAATTCCTGATGATCAGTGTGACAGGTCATTGAACCTCTCGCCTATATTGAGTGACGACGTTCAGAGTCAGGTCAGCTTGTCGCCTTCGAACTTTGAAGCTATAGAATTTAAATCCAGACCACGAGCGAAACAATCGATGTGATTTCGATCGGAGTCAAGTATCACTTATCCTGTGCCTCGTAGAGTTCGTTTATCCTTCGACCTCGCACATAGTGACCGTCCTGGTGACAAGGGTCGTCAGCTGTGCTAAAGATTCACCTATACATTACATCCACTACATCCCTATAGTGGGTCAGCACAACAAACCAAACTCTACATTTTCTAATGAGAAATATGTACCTTTCTAAAAAGGTGGAAACTCACAAATGACTATTTTGAAGTTGCGTATATCCATTGGCGACGGTAATTACCTACTTTTTGATGGCACCCGTTTCCTGTTTGCGCCTTATAAATCCTATAAAAACCCATACGCAGCATATGAAGGTGAATGTGCTAACCATACAAATATTTATAATCGTAACCCAATGCTAAAGTCGGAAAAGCTGGCGTAGTATGTAAGTTTTTAACCATCTGAAATATATACATCAAGCGTCGACACTTTACTATCTGTAGTTCAAAGTGATACGTATTCAATTAACGAAATTAAATGGCGCCATTAAAATGTCGGGAAGTAAAGTAGATTGATTAAAACCCTATTAAGGTAGTGTATTCTAACTTCATTTATCGTTAATATAATTAATTATTCAGATATGTAATATCTAAAAACCAAAACTAGAACCGTGACGGCTAATTGAAATAATTTATCTAGCGGACGCAGTGTTCTCTATCTGAGCGGCGTTAAGTAGTGACTTGGAGGCTGCGACTTAATCGGACGAGTCACTTAATTGGTCCTTCCTCGAGAGCCTTCTCTTCGTTTAATAAGTTACAAGTATTTAATTGGAGCAGCGCCAGAAACATTCGGCACGTGATCGATCGGGTCGATTTTTTTAGGTATCACGTTCAAAAGCGTTGAGTTGATGACCACGGCTTCGGCGTGAAAATAACGGTTTGAACATCTTAACACAGGAGTCTCAGGTGTATTTAAACCGATGGAGAAATTTATCGACGGCGCCGTCTGCCCGACGTGGCAATTGACATACAACCTCTTACGATATATCTATATCCGGTTAAGGCTGTTATAGACCGATGACGATAATATTGTATATACAAAGTATGTATAAAACTTTCCATCCTTTCTATGCCATATTTCTTTATATTGATAAGTATACATGATATATTCAACAAACATTTAATGTTCGTGCCACAATTTTCCTACTTGTTGTTTTTTTATATTGCTATTTATTACTATCACTAGTGATGTCATTTGTAGTTAAAATGAATACCAGGAAAAAAAATGACAATAAAAATTGTCATATTAATCATTTGTAGTATAGGAGGCGTTCATGACTAGCATAAAAATAATGTTCTCCCGATTTATAACAACACTTAAAATTTAAAATTATTAAACAAACATATAAAGATAATGCAAAAGCAGAAAAACTCAAAAATATTAACATTAGAAATGTTCCTTTCAAAGGACGTCAAATCGTACCCGCGGCTGCACAATGCCGGTATTAACGCCAAGAAAACAAACAAAAACAGGATTCCCATGTAATCCTCCATATCCCGCGGCGCGGGCGTCGCCGATTGTCTAAAACTAGTGCGGCGTTCGTAGAGATTAGCCCGGTTAACTACTCCAGCGCTTCCGGTCCGATGAGCGCGCGCTTTCGGCGGGCCATTTATTTCCCTTCTACGGGTACGTCTGAGGGCTTTGTGGCGATGTCGCTAAATCGGATACGAATTTACGGTCGCTATTGTCGATCGAAAGCATAAATCTCGCCTAATGGCGCGAGCTTTTATGCCTCCCGTGCCTTCGTGTTTGGTGATTTCGTTTTCGACGTTTCCACGACATTAAGAAATTAAGCCGGTTCGATTTAAATCGATTCCGATATGTAGATGCATATAGTTTTAGATATGACAGTGAAGTTGAAGAAAACGTATTAAAAGAATAATGTGGCGCGAAAAAGGTATATTGTTGGCATCATTCTGAACAAAATTGCCTGTAAAAGACCATGAAAAATTCCCAAAAGCCACTAAACAATAGCCGACGATCTTTGCGTTTGCAACACAATGGTGAGTCGAAAAAAAATGGTTTGACTCGTGTCCAATCGGAAACTGCAAAACACATGCGGTTTTATGGATAATTTTGTTAGGGACACTCTTTATTTTACACTGGCCGAAGTTTTTCTTATCTTTTTATCTTGATTGCCTTATTGACAATTGACTAAGTTACATTAAATTTGTATTATTTAATATAACTTTATGTTCAATTATTATACACAAAACTTGAAAAAAAAATCGAAGAATGTACGTTTCAATTCTTTCACGTTGAAGATCAGTCTAATCAAACAAATCGATAACGGTTTCCGCAACGTAAAAGGCTTGGTTGGGCGCATTAAAAAAAAAAACTGGAGACCTCAACGCGTTCTATTGACCGTGACGCAACGATTGTTTGGCAGTTTGGCGAAAGAACCCTTGAATCCATCTCGTTGACTTCGCCTTGAAAAAATGAAAAGTACGATGAAAAAATTGTTAAGGTCCTTAACTAGATCGGTCGAAAGGGTCCATTGTGCATATTGTGTAATACACCGAGACGACATCGTACAATTTATCAAACAAGTTTCATGTTTAGTTCATATAAGAATGAGGGCATTCGTTTTTCTTCAAATTATGTAAATTTATAATCAATTGTGACTTTAAATATATTAAATTATCGTCTAGAGATCAATTATACAACGCGGTATTGGTCATAATCATCTTAATATATATTACGAAATGGAATAATGCATACGGCTGAATGATTTACAGGTACCGTCAACACGATATCCGCTATGAGAATGTGGCGACCTCGTTTGCTTTCCATGAGATTCATGAGAAGCGATTTTCTGCCTATCGAGCGACGGCGCAATCATCTTCAGAAATACCTAGTTTAGTACGTAACGGGCAGCGGCCTCCGAGAAAAGCGAGATCCGGCGCAATAATTGCTAATTCCATTCTTAAAAATCATTTTTATACATAAATGTTCTTCTAACCTTTTTTTTATGAGTAAAAGTTGCACGAACACCGGCTGGCTCTACACTCCCGTCACTCCTAATCCAGACTAGAACCTACACTCCTTATAATTATGCCCTTCGGTGTATTGGGACTTCCTTTCAGTCATTGCGATTGGCTGAAGGTTGAGCGATGATGATGATGACGATGAAAAGTCCTTCTCACCTTTATTAAAGAGTGGTTTTTCTTGTTATATAATATATATATATCATTATAATATGTTATTTTAACATAAAATTAAAGCATTCGAAAACATCCATAATACTTTTCTAAGTCTAATCGAAAAGAATTCAATCAGATGAATTATTGAATTAGGCTTCTGAACTTATGGTTCATAGAATCCCGTGTGTAATATTTTTTTTTTTCATATTGCAGAATAATTTCATTTCTGATGCCATAACTTTGGAAACAAATTATTGGCAGAAAGAAAGCTGTTTTCGTGACCGTTCGGATGTTGCAGGTAGAACCCTTTTGCACAATTCGGCGTAACCGGTCAACAAAACCCACGCGCCACCGTCCGCGCCGCTCCTCAGCTTCGGTGGACTAACGTAAAGAGATCCCCGATTTCACGAGCCATAACCCGTTGCGAAAACTACTGAAAACATGCGACACGGGGATTAAGTGTGACCAAAAACCTCGAAAATCGTTGATAACAAGATACATTCAAGAAAAAACAGGGCGTTCATGTTCGAAACCCATGGACTTTTTAAAAATTAATTTTGAAAAAGAAAAAGTCGAGACGCCAAGACCTGACAAGAAAGACTGTGGAGGAGGCCAAACAGAAGCATACTTTTACGAATATGAAACTGAAGACCTCAGAAGATATAGTTTTCATACTTTTCTTCAGTTATTCATGATCATTTGAAATGCAAATATGATGTCATATATATATATATATATATATATATATATATATATATATATATATATATATATATATTACGGCACGAAAAACCTATGACAATAACTCGCAGACATAATTTTGTCGGAATAGAAGATTTTACGCATTTTATATGTGCCTGATATTTTCAGGGTCGTGAATCGACTTCAATACTTCGGTGTGGTGGACTTATGTTATCTTTCCGGCTGACTCTTTCTCTTAGTTTATTGGAAGCATTTTAAGCATCGTCAAATTCTGTGACGAGGTATGCGACAAAATTGGTCACAAAATATAAGATCGGACGCAAAAGTAAGTCGAATGAAGAGTGGCAACTCGTAAAATAAGAAAAGAAATAAATACTTAGGACACTTGTGCAATGACTAAAACAGATATAAATAATATAAGTAATCTGCTAATTTTACAGCAGAAGGCCTTCAAAACTTTTGTCGTTTATTGTCTATGTAGGCGTCTAATAGAGATAGGCCATCAAACATAGTACATTGATGTATGCGTTACTATGACAAAAAAACTGCTCTTATTTCATTTTGGGGATCATGAACTCAACGTATAACATTTTTTTTATTTATATAAAAACTAAGTAAATCAAACCATATATAATGAATTAATTAAGTTAATTATTCCGAAACTGACATTAAAGCAAAACATAGTACTATAAACACAACGAATAATAGGCATCTTTAAAATGTAAACCAAATATATTGAACGAATTAAATTAATTATTTAAATATAATATTAAATAAAATATGCAAAACATCTTTAGTCAAAATCGACAAACGTCGTCTGAATTTAAACATCAGATAGTGTACAAAAACAAATATAATGTTATTTACCCGACGGAGTAGAAAATTACTGACAAACTAAAAGCCACAGATAACCACCGTTAACATTTAAACGACCAAGGATAACCATCAAACATCATGCTAAGTTTAAAAATCAAATCAATCATAGATGGTATAAATTTTTATAGCCCACATTACATTTACGCATTAGCCGACCAAGTGTTGTACTTTTGCTATCAAACTTGCTCTAATGAGCCATGAGGAATTCCGTTAAACCTTTACTTTTTATTTTAACAATTCGTCCGATTTCTTTTTCTAATTTTGACATCTATAGCACCGTTAGTAAGTCGATTCATGGTTTGTTAACAATCAACATTATAAATAATCTGTTACGGACTTCATATAATTAATTGATCTTATAATATCAGGTCAAAGTGTTTAAAATAACCTTGTACATGATATTATTATATACAAGGTTATTTTAATTGCTGAAATATGTAAGCAGATAAGCACTTGACCTTACACATCACGTTCTTATTACTATCATATCACTTTAATTTGAAGAATTAATATATCTTTTATTTGAATTTTACTGTAAATCGATGAGGTTTCATTATTCTTTTTATTTTATAGCATTTTAGAGTGGCAAACGAGCATGCGAGATAACAGAGAGTGGATGATCGTTACCGCCCATGAACGCTTGCAATCACCAGTGTATTGCCGCCCCCCTTAGGTAAGAATAATGGAGAGAGGAGTGGAGTGATGAAGACGAGAGGGGATTGATAGAGATGATGTGAGGTGATGTAGAGGGTGTTCGAAACTCTATCTGACTGAACGAAATATAACACCTGAAGCTGTTACATCACTCTGTATTCTGTGAGAATGTGGTATCTCAGCGGACAATCTGGCCCATCTTCATACTGTAGTAAAGTTGACCTCACGCAGACTAGTCTACCACATTAAAAATACGTAATATATAACATATTAATATAACTTTTTTTTAAAGTTAATAACACCTTAAAAAATTTGAAACTATTGAAGATGTTCAATGCTGCAACATTCATAGAACTCGAACATTAAATGTTTAAAGAACCAAGAATTTTGAGGACTAAATTTATGTATGTGTAATATTTTTATATTATTCTTTATACTTATCACTTATTCTTTTCATGTCAAAATGAATCGTGTTGTTAATAAAATGGAATCATAAAAAAATCCAATCAGATTGCATCGCTACTTATAAGAATGCCTTGTTCCTATATCGATCTAGCAGGTCATTATTTTACCGCTTCCGGCTTATTCGGGAATATGAATGAACAATGTGTAATGCTGCATCATTGTACACAGAGACTGTTAATAATTGAAAGTGAGTTTGTTTATGAGATGCCAAACCGCGATAAATGTTGTATTTAAATTGTAGTCCAAATAGGTCAATGACCGAGAGTAAAGCTGAAATTGTTACGCTCGTTTTCAAATTACAAATCTTAGATACGGCATATTTATTTATGTTTACTATTGTTTTTCGACGTAACCAAAAAAAGACACTAACTCTAGTGTGTGTTTTTTTCAACAGAGAAAATACTAACTTTTGCCCCCCGCTCCGTCCGCGTGGACGTAGAATGTTTTTCTCTTCTATTATGTCATATATCACTCTGTCAATCATGATTCCAGTATTGCTCCTTCTTTCGATTTCATTTCATTTCGATTCCTGGTTCCGCTTTTGATTCCAATTCTGGTACCAAACTCAAATCCGGTTCCGTTCGAAAGATACATAATTCACTCATGGCTCACCCGCGTGGACATAAAACGAATTATTTCTTATAATATGTATTTAATAAATAATTATAGAACAATTATTTTTTACAGCTGTGAACACCTAAATATATATTCTACGTATTCTAATATAGTAGCATACCAATTTTCATATTATAGGTTGAACTATATAGAAGATAATATGCTGCAGCGCCATCTGATGGAAAGTTACAACAAGACAAATAGCACAAAAACTGTTATGAAAAAATACATACATACAAACATTAATTTTTGTGTATACAGGATAAGGGTCGAACGAGCATGCGGGCCATCGGAAAGTATATGGTCACCGCCATGGTATGTTGCCTGCCCGTGCAATAATTTAAATATTCTTTTCATATTATATAACTGTGTAGACAACTGTTGCGTTGCAGAGAGTCAGCTTGATGATTTATGACGATTTTTAAATAAAACGTATTTAATGACGATTGACAATAAGCGGTGGACCTCTGTAATCTATCGGTTAAAACCGATTTGTTCTGAACGGATAAAATATATCGAAATCAAGTTTTAGCTTATTATTTGCCTCTGCGGATGCAGATTGTATTCTCGAGTTGCCCTCGTACTGGAAATATTACCAAAGCTTCCTTTATGATCTTACTCCAATCCGATTAAAATGCTTATCAGGAAAAAATGATTCTCACCGAACTTCGGTAGACCTTCAATTAATCTCATGGCAGTCGCAATCATTGCAGTCTCACGGACGGAACGAATTTCGATCGGGCAATTTCTGGGATATCCTTCGCTACCGCAAACCGTTAAAAAAATAACACGGGGATGTTCAGTCGGCAAAAAAGAAGAATCGTATGAAGCGGACTCGCGTGATGGGCGTGGTCCGAAGCCCGTTCGGAAATTATGGCAATTTTGACACCTACAAGGCGCTAAGTCCTCGCCTGCACGCTGTAATTTCGTCGACGTGTGCCGACCGCACCGCCGCCGTAGGTTTGTCGCGGCGGGCCCTCGTAATGACCGTCGCTTACGGAGCTACCACTTTCCATGATCGCTTCTCCGTTCTTGCTTCGTCATTTATTTTAATGAGGTCACTCACCCTTATGAAAAAAAAAACCAAGTTTTCACCAAAAACTTATGAAAAATACCTTTCAGCGAATACGTACGTGATATTTTTCTATATCCAGTATAAAATATAAAACATTTCGTGGAGTTTATACAAGTGTAAAAAATTTTATTTTGTTTATATTGCATCTATACTTTTCTAGGTATAAATTTTATTGCCTAATCTGTGTACACTGTCGTATCTGTATATTGTTAAATGTATGTGGGAAATGCGCTTTGTTACATTGTTAAAAGCATCGTTTTAGTTTTATGTTAAAAGCTGTTGAACGCGTCGGTATGGGACTTTGACCATTCAAAGTATTTAAGTTATTTATTTTTTGAATTTTTTATACCTTTCACAATTTTCTTTTATTTGCTTTCATAGACCATAACGCACAGCAAAACGAGTGGCGGATCGCTAGTATTTTACAAACAGAAAATCGTCTTTTGAAAATATGGCAATTGTTGCTATTCGCGTAAAACTTGTCTAAAAATTAAAGAAAAAAAAAAACTATTAACACAAAGCTCCCAATTCTAAAACACTACTGAATGAAAAAAAATTAAAACACTAATGGAGGAAACGAATCAACACGTGGATGGGCGCGTCTTACATTTTTTGTAAGCACAAAAATCGGTAGCAAAAATGAGGAATTGCCGATAGTTCGGGTGCTATTATCGCTCTCTATAATTTAGGCGTAGGTTGTGATTAAAGAAATACTGCCTACCTGTTAAATTAAATTAGCTTTTTGAAAGGCGGTGAGGCACATTCCGGGAACAACGAATCCCCAAAATATAATTATATCAAAATCGAACTGGATAAAAACAAACGCACGAAAAAATAATTTCTACACTTGGTAGGCACTACTTTTGATTTTTAATATTTAGTAAAGTAAATTACACCAAGCAAAAAAGTTTCGAAAAAATTCGTAGTTTTTTTTTATTTAACGAAAATTTAATAGCAAAAGATATTTTCTATATATATATGTAATTTAACATCTTTAAATTAAATTAGTTTACAGAATACAATTTAATAACAAATTTATCTACATTATCTGTATTATTCGTTACGAATTTAAAGGTTAAAATTTGTACATCAAAAAGAACTGCACATAAATAGAATAAAATAATACACACAACTGACCTGAAGAACTGCATATATTTCAAAATGCATGGTAGACGATTTCGAATGCATCATGAGACTAGAGGTGTCAGTTATTAAAATTTTAAATATGCACCGGGAAGCTGAATGCAGATCTGGCTGCGTTCTGGTCCGAGCGGCCGGCGCAGCACAATGCGGGTCGGAAGCGCGCCGCCTACCGGGCGGACGGGCGATAGGCGCCCGCCGCGGGCCGCGCGGAGCAATCTCGGCGCATCGTAATCTCGCAAATATTTATCGTGTGTCAAAACAATACGCCGAATGGCCTTATTATGGTTTTTACAAATGTACGCATGCGCGCTCCGGGCCCTCGTTAGCGCGGAGTTACAGCGCATTGTCCGACACAATGGTGGGTGGGGATGCGGCCGGAGGGCATGTCTCAAAAATATCAGAATGTGTTCGGGATTGAATATAACTCTGAAAGCTTTCAATTTTTTTTTTGACGTTAAATTCTGTTATATGGTAAAATTTATTTCTACTAAATTTATAAATTGAATTCGATTCAATCGTCTGGATCAGAGCATTGTTTACTTTTATTTCAAATTTTACACAAAATTCTCATACTTCTAAAACCCGTCGGCGCTATTATTGAGCTGTTAATTCTGTGGTACTAAACATTTTAGATTTAGGAGAAACATTATTTGTGTACTCACCCTTATGTCCCTTTCATAAGCGAAGATCTATCTTAAAATTAAAAATTGGTTGGCCGCAACACAAATATTTAACTCTAAAATATCAAAGGACGAAACAAAACTCACTAACATCAGTTATATCTAAATATGAAAATAATTATAATGCAATCGTCCGTTATACTAAATGTCTGAGAAGAAGACAATTTGGGTAATAGAAGTCCTGTTCCTCTTAAATAGAATATTTACCAACGTCGTTTCATAAAACACCTTAAACAAGGACGTATTCATGTATAGAGAAATTGTGAGCGTGTACATAATTATGTGTATAAAGAAATTGCGAGCTCATACATATGTGTATAAGCGTCATTACATCGAGGATCAAAATCCACGATAACCGAAGAGTTCACGATATCGAATATCGCTGAATATGATCTGGTATCTCGCGATCGGCGCCGGAGCATTCGCGCAGGCGCACATCTCGTAGGACGATCGGTCCGCTATTCCGGATCTCGTTTGTTCGCGATAAACGGGCAACGATTAATTTCCAGTTTATAAATTTAATGAAGTTCCAAACGAGTTCGCACATCTTTTTATTATTACCAAACTGTTATATTGGAGCAGCAACTTTGAAACCGATTTATATATTATAGAATCGAAATTGAAAGTGTCTAAATATTTATTAAACTTTATGTATGGTAATCTATAACTGTAGCATAGTCTAAAGCTATTGCAATATTTTATTACTCAATTTAATTGAATTTTTTTATTAAACATTTTCATATCAGGCGCTGGTATCTTGGCTACTGGTTATCATTACTGTCTCCATATCCGCAATATTATTAGTGAATTAATGCACATTTTTAAAATAAAAATTTGAATTTAGATTATCCTATGTATTTTGTCTTTTTAATTAAAAAACAGTCGTGGCATTAAACAAATCAAAACCTGGTATGGGCAATGATTTATTTTATATTACAACATTTTTCACATCGGCTTATGCTTTTCTATTACATACACATTTCTGTGGTTACAACCCAAGCAGCCATACTAAACGCCGCATAAAAAAACACCTAGTGGAAATTTATTAACAAAGAAGGAATGTGATTTTAACCGTGCCTTATTTTAATTGACAGCAATTAATAATAACTGAGGAAGAGCAGAAGTTGCGAAGGACATACGCAAACAGAGAGATGAAAAAATATAGAAATTTCACTGTGTATAAGAGTGTTTTTGAAGTGAAACTTCTTTATCGGGGTTGGAAAAAGATTTAGTGTAACAATTTTTCGTTACGCGTCACATTTTTCCGTTACGCGCCATCTTTTTCTTATCCCTACCACGCGTGATTCGAAGTATACTTTCTCCAGCGGAGTAGGGATTGGTAAATGTCTCCAATGTATTTTGCGGCCCGTTTTGAGTAGTTACATTTTTTAAGGTTATTTCAGGATAACCTTAGTTTTGATTGTAAATATCAGTGAGTTAAGCCAATGATTACAAAAATATATAATAACGATAACAATAATAGTAATAATTCTATTATAATTAATGAAATGCTATAATCTTAGTAGCAGAAGGTGAAATAATTGTATTATTTTTGTATCCATGTCTATGATAATAAAAGCCTTTTGCATAAACTTTATCTAATTTAGCTTTATTCAACCAATTTCTGTGAAGTTGTAAATAGTAAATCATTTATCGAAAAATGATGTCATAAAGAAGTTTCACTTCTTACGTGTGTACACTAATACACACACACTTTTTTTATTTTATCTTTTAATGTCCAACACTAAAGAAAAAATAGGACTTCTTCGAGGTACCCGGCAAGCGAAAACGGCTAACGAACGCAGCTTATAAAACGTATAAAATACAACTATTGCCGGCGAATGTTATCTGATATATTAGAATCTCGATACCATTCTGAACGTGCCAACAAGAAGTGACGATCCGCTGGGTCAGTCAGTCTTACGTTTTTGTTTGTTTGAATGGTAAGAATTGGTTGAGGCGGCTTTACAGTTAACGATATAATTGTAATTTCAACTGCATCCAACGTCACGTTTTGTTGTTCGACTACATTTACCTGACAAAGATATTTCAAAGTGGAGTTTGAAAGATAGCATAGACTTAGATGTTAAAATTCAATATCCGAGATCTACACATAGCTGAAATAAATACTAAAAATCACGTATTAACTTTAAAACTCTATAATTATTTTGACAATGCAAAAAACGCATCCATGTGTGGATATACCTATGATTGATTTTCACCAAATAATTTCCTTAAAACTTAAAAAATCGTAAAAGACCTTAATTTTTGACAAGTACAAATACCGTTAATATACACATCCCTACTTACCTTGTGGTCCCTTTAAATAACTGTCATATCAACGACAATAATCGTACTATCAATACAGACGGATAAAGCTACTTCTTTAAATTAAACGGAATGCATTGCAATAAAAACGAAACCAAACTTCCTTTAGGAACTTTGAGATAGGGTGTACCCACATGATATTTTTATTCATTAACATTAAGAGAAATCAAACCAGTTGGTTGTCGCACCGTGATGATCGTTGTCGGCAGTAACGTTAATCGCGCGGACTGCGGCGCCTGCTCCCGCGCCGGCGCTCTGAATAACTACGATTTAGTTGCGATAAGCTCGCTGACGATCGGCGGCTGCGCTTTGAGCTTTCTAGACGCGCCTGCGATCGGACCAAAAAGTTCAGTTTGCCATTTTACCATACCTCGAGCCGTTTTATATTCAAAGATATTATGAGAAACGCGTGCCCAATGAAAGTCGTTTATTGACAAATCCTTATGACGTTGCCTCTTGTGCCGTAAAGTGACATTGATAGGTTTAATTAAAAAACTGTTATTATTGATCATAGACTATAATATTAAATAACATTAGTGGATGTGCTTTTATATATGAAAAATCTTATAATTTTGTATATGAATTATAAATTTTTAGTAACTTCCTATTTGTCTCGTATAATGTCACTAATCTATAAGATAAGTTGTATATCAGTCAATTATCGCCGTAGTATTAGCAGTAATTTAATAAGAATTAAAATAATAAGGAAAGGCGGCAAAAACTAATAAAAGAAGATTGATTTTGGCTTTTATTTCTTTTTTATTTATAAAAAAATTTAGTATTTTTCAATCTCCCTTTTTATTCATTACATAGATGTATGCATTTAATAATGAGTAAAAAAATAATGAATAGGAATTTGTAATTAGGTTTCGATTACAATCATAAAGAAATCAATTAGTTGGAAAATAATTTACATTATAAGAAAATACGAAAAAAATAAATGGTTTTTGAGGTTGCACATTCAAAGAAAAACATTGTACAACAACAGTGTCGAATTTAGCATCGGGATTATGGTTGGAAATTATGAAAACAAAATTTAGAACAGTTGACACTGCAGGTAATCGCTAAAACTTTAGGCTGTGATATTTATCGATGTGTATTTGAACTCCTCGAGTTCACAAATATAGTCGTCATAAAGATCAAAGCTTTACCTAAAGCTTTGTGAGTTTAAAAATCTGACAAAACAGTTGACCTTGTAGGCCATTCTTGAAATTTATGCTAGTTTCGAGCTCAAAGTCTTTAAAAAATACACCCAGCAGGAAAATACTGAGTTTGAGCTTAAAAGTATCTCTGAAAGGAGCTCTTAAGCTTTTTACAGCTCTACGTATTCATAAATATAATTTTAAAGAGCTAAAAACATATTAATTTTACCTCTTTCAGTTAAAACTACTAATTTATTTAAATGAAATGCGGTTTTTTAATTTTTGAACTTACATACCTATCGATCGCGTTGTTCGATTTTGATTTAATCTGCGGCATTCAACGCAATTTTTTAGGAAAGAAAGTTGACAGATAATCAGAAAATACTAGTTAGCTTTAGGAACTTATGGGTAGACTAACGTAGAAATATTCTAAGGAAACGCTTCTTGGTATTTTTTGTAACGCGCACACACTCGGACAGACAGACAGACACACAGAGAGAGAGAGAGAGAGAGATACTGACATACACACATCACAGAACGAGAAAATGAAAATATATTTCTAGGATCTTAAAACGATAAGATTTAGTAAAAAATAAAATCGGACTGAAAACAGTATCTTCCTAATTTATCGCGTTCAAAATATTTAATCTCGATATCTTTCAACACATATTTCGATTTTGCTGTCTTATGGCATTTGTTGCAGTTTTCTAAGGAAAAAAGATGACCGAGCACTAAATATCAGTCCATCAAAGATTTTACATTGTATTTGGTAAATAAAAACATATTTTCAGAGTTTTTCTTCAACCACATCTCTCGAACAAACCAAGCGATTTTGATGAAATTCACGACAATCAACACTGTTTTTTACCTTGTAGTTTGAAACAGCAATTGGTTAGATATTAGAATTAATCAGTAGAGCAATTTAAATAATATTCTAAGAAAACATTTTATTTAATTTTTCTCCAATAATATTTCTTGAACTAATTTTGATATATTTAACAACGGTTAACGTGGTGTTTTGAAGAAAAACAATATACATTTAAACACATCGTGTAATTTATCGAAAGTTCAAAATACAAAATATTGTAAAGAAACACTTTTTAATAAAATATTCTCGGTCTTTTCTTTTCTGTTTATAAAAACTTTATTTTTTAAATTCCTCATAATCTACCTGGCGAAAATAGTTCAAAATTTTAGAAAATCTAGGTTTAGTGGACCCATTTCGAATATTGCAAACTGCTTTTTGATCAGTTAACTCGTTCAAAAGTTATAAGAGGTTTACATATACATAATATAGACAAACTGGCAAACACATACAGACATACAAACATCACTCGGAAAATGAGCGAATTAGATTTCTAGGACCCTTAAACATGAAGATCTTGTGAAAACTTCATTTTAGAAAATTGGTTTGAAAATAGTAATTTATCAAATTTATTAAAATCTTTTCATTTTCACAACGGAAAGTTAAATAATTTACCTAACAACTCTTCTCCGACCACATTAGTTATCTAAGTAAGAAAGAACTAAACAATTAGTTGTTTAGACACTTTCTAAATGTTTAGTCTAAATGTTTAGACATTTAGAAACAAAAACTGAACATTAGAAAATATTCATTAATAAATTTTGTACTTACATTTCCAATTTTTTGAGTCCAGTCTATATTTGGTGACGGCCGGCCAGCTTACAGAATCTGTAATTTTTCTCAATAAGAATAAATGTGTTTACATCACTGTTTAATTTTAATAAGCAAACATTTCCGTCACAATTTTTTTTGCTAATTGGGTATAAAAATTACAAAACATTTTTACTAATTGCACGACAGAATAGCACAATTAGTATAACATTATCAAAATTGTGATGTTCCATGAAAACGGCGGTGTCGTAAACTGCTGTGATGAATAGTGACGTATGTACGTATTAATTGCCAAACACTATGTAAAAAAACAAATACGTTCAGATTACAAAACGATTTAATTCTGTCGGTTACTCAAAATAGTTTATGCCTATAATTGCATTTGTGTGCTTATAGATTATCATTCATAAAAACGATTTGTTGCAAATGTGTGTCCTAGATGTACAAGAAATGCATTTTTAAGTCTAGATGGACAGACCCATTGCCTAACCGCTTAACAGGGCGTCCGTATGGCAACCATACAGTTGCTTAACCATAAACATGGATGTTCTATTAAATAATAATTTGTTTTTGTTATTTATTTTTGTATTTTTAATGTAATGTATTGATTTTATTTCTTAAAAATATACACTTATTTCTCTTTATGGTATATTAGCGTAGACAATTTTATACAAGCGCCAGGATAACAAGAAACCTAGACTCTCGAACGAGAATCAGTATTCTCTAAAAAGCCAAAGAAAATTTTATAGAA